>JASDQU010506121.1:5500-26471 GCA_032191745.1 Picea mariana | reverse complement strand
TTGTAGCCTCACAATGATTTGGAGATCATATGTATGATAATGTATAGAATGTAAAGATTACTTATCATATAAAGAAGAAGAGGCTTTTACCCTTTATGGGTTTCCTCGGGAAATATCTGTCTCTGTATATTTCATATGTGACATTGATGCTGAATGTTTTGTTGCTTACTTCCCTGCATTATTGTGATTGCCATTAAGTGCTCTACAAAGAATTTAAAATAAGCATTATTGTTTAAGCACATTAACAACTGATTCACCCCCCTCTCAGTTGTTCAACACTTTGGGCATATCAATTGGAGCAATTGGATTAGATGGAACAACCAGATCAACTGGAATAATGTTTGTCTCCCTCTGAACTGCTGAAGGGGGAGAAGGTATTGTCTCACTGTCAATATCCATCTGATATTCTCTGGATATTTGGAAGGCTATCTCTTCTTCAAAGGTAACATCTCTTCTTATCTCAATATATCTCTAACCAAGGATGTAGATTCGACATGCCTTTGAAGATTCACTGTATCCCACAAATTTACCCTTTCTCCCTGAAGGGTCTATCTTGGATCTCTTCTATTTGGGTACATGAAAATATACTGGGCACCCAAATATCTCGAAGTGTCCAATCTTAAGCTTCACTCTGGTGAAGGCTTCTTTTGGAGTTATGTTCTTAAAGATCTGATGAGGACTCCTGTTCTGAACATATATTGTTGTCATACATGCTTCTACCCATAGAGTCATAGATAGACTCTGATCATGTATCATTTATTTGGTTGCCTCGATGATAATTCTATTCTTCCTCTCTGCAACCCCATTTTTCTGAGGGTTATAAGGAACTATGTACTCCCTCTTGATCCCTACTTCAATACATAAATTTATGAAATCCTTGGAGGTGTATTTTCCTCCATTTTCTGATCTTAGTACCTTGATCTTTCTTCCGGTTAGGTTCTCAACCTGAGCTTTGGATTCTTGAAATTTTGCAAGGACTCCATCCTTGTTCTTCAAGAAGTAAATCCAAGTTTTCTGAGAATGATCATCTATGAAGAGTACATAGTACAAATATCCATTAAGGGAGGAAACAATCATTGTCCCACACACATCTGAATGTATCAAGTCCAAGATTTCCCTGGATATATTGTCACTGCTCAAGAAGGACCTTTTAACATTCTTCCCAAGAGCGGAACCTTTTCAAACACCTTTATGATGAATCTATATCTTTGGAAGGCCTGTTACCATTTTCCCTAGAGATGGGAGAGCTCTATAATGATTGTGAGCAAGTCTTATATGCCATAGCTCACTCAAGCTGACAGTATCCTGTAACAGGGCCTGGATTGGTTTGATGGTCAATCTGTATAAGCTGCTTTCTAGAACACCAATTACTTTGGTAGAATTTATATGTGAGTCTTTGTGCCATGTAAGAAATCTTCCTTCAAAAAAGGTAACCTTATAGCCTTTTTCTTCTAAGGAAGAAATGGAGACAAGGTTCCTCTTCATCCGAGGTACATATAATAATTCACTTAGCTGAAGTTGCATGTCAGAATCTAGTTGGAAGGTAGAAGTTCCAACCCCTTTCAAATTATATCTGGAATCATCTCCAAGGACAACATGTAGGTTGGTCTCTTTCTCAACAAGATTAGTCAGGTGATATCTAAAACCGGTCATGTGCCTGGAGGCACCACTGTCAATTAACCATGTATAATCATTAGTAGGGACCATACCTGAGGGTGATGAAATGTTGATGTCTTCATCTCTCTTAAGTCTTGGCTTCCAGGAACTGAATTTGCTTGATCCATCAAGCTTGTCTTCCAACATAGTTTTGTTCATCATATTTTTTAGATCCTTCACAAATCCTTGTCAACTTGGCTAGAAAACCTAACAACTAGGCTAGGCTAGAAACCTTAGGTTTTGTTGGGCTTATGACTGCCAACAATATGCATTGAAAGTTAGAATAACATTGGTGAGCTTAAGAGCTCCTTCAATGAGTTGCAAAAACCCTAGCTCTGAAATTTCTGCAGAAAATTGTGAAACCCTGGAAACCCTAGGGACAGAAATATCAAAATGCTTGGAAATGAAAGCTGAAGCTTGTTGGAGGTGTGATGAAGGAGGAAGTACACTCCTATGCACTTTTTATCCCCAACTTCCAAGTATTAAGTGTTGGAACACCTCATAAAGGAGGGTCATACAGATTTTCTAGAAACCCTAGGAGGGTCGTACGGTTTTGCAGAAGTGAGAGGATGATTGTTAGATGCGTGTGCAATGGGTTCATCAATACCTATTCTCTGATACCATGTTGATTTTTAATTAATATAGGCTCAATCATGAATTTCATTCCAATTTTAGCATTTTACTTGAACCATAGACAATTGCAGTTACACCATAAACAATTTGTTGTACTAACAAAGATCACATGAAGAAATACCATGCACAAGTACACAAGAAGTATCCTGGGAAACCCTTCTCAACAAGGGAAGAAAACCTATCCAATCCTTTGCTATATTCTTCAAGAGAAATACCTCCCACACCATAAAACTAGCACACAAAAGGGTGCTCACAAAACCTAGAAGACTAGCACCCAAGAGAGGTGCGCACTTCAACGCTAGAACTTGTACTTGCTGAAATTTCCAAAATCACATGTGTGTTGTGTTTCCTCAATGGGGAAATCACCTTTATTTATATTAGACTGGACACATTAGAAGTGGTGTCTATTGGCACAACAGGGCCGACCTCAATAACTCATAATATAATTAATAATTACATTATTAATATTAATAATTACAATATTATTTAATTTTTACATTAATTAATTTTCACTTTATGGTGAGGCTGACCTGTACCCTTTACATTAGAATTAGGGTTACAGGTAAGTCTGACTCTTATACAATATATCAAGGGATCTCACACACCCACTGGTACTCAACCTCTAGGGGCACGTCCACCTGTGCTCAACCACAGGGACATCCAAGTCAACAAATCTCTATCTCACTGCGTCTCACAGGAGAATCATCAGAATACACACTCACTAGTGCTCATCCACTATGATCACGCCCACCTGTTCTTAGGCACAAGAACGTCCTACTCAACAAATATCTATCTCACTAAGTCTCACAGGAGAATCATCTGGAGTATCACATCATCTCAAATCTCTACACAGAGGAGAACAGTAAACCCAACACATGGGCTCTTTCACCCCTCACAAGGGTACACATCGTTTCATCTCAAACAATACACCCATCTCATGGGCATATTCCCTTCTCAGGGCACACTATGTTTCATCTCCATCTAAGAGAGAATGGCATACCCAGCTCATGGGAATATTCCCTACACAAGGGCACACAACATTCCATCTCCGTCTCAGAGAGGAACTACACACTCATCTCATGGGCACACCCAGCTCATGGGCTCTCTCTCGGGCGGACTCACTCAGTCGGTGTCCTAGAGGATGTCTCACGCAACTGTAATCATCAACAAAATGTATATGTAATAGGGTTTGATCTAATAAGGGGCCTACATGTGCATTAAGTGATAATATGTATATATAGAGGTCAATACAATCATTCTTGTATACATGGACTTATGATTTGGATATATGAATGTATTTGGGTTATTTGGGAGTTTTTTTCCTAATGTAGAAGGGTTTATTGACTAATAATCATATTTTTAGTTTGTGAATTCTTCACAACGATCATATTTGGTGTATATTGTGTGTATGCTAATTTATTTTTTTCTTAATGTATACAGGTTTATTGACTAATAATCATATTTTTAGTTTGTGAATTCTTCACAATGATCATATTTGTTGTATATTGTGTGTATGCTAATTTATTGTGTTTTAATACGTATTGGATTCATAATAAAAAGTGGCGCACTATAATTGGAGACACATAAGCGACACACCATGATTAATAACAAACTTAAGCGATGACCTTAAGTGAGGCACATAAGAAATGCACCATAAGTGATGCACATAAGCAACACACATGATCGATACACGATAAGTGATGCATTGGAGTGATGCCCTAAAGTGACACATAGAAGTGACAATGCACCATATTGAGTGACATACATAATAGATGTACCATAACTTGTGACACATAAGTGAGGAACATATTTGATGCACCATAATTGACAACATATTTGCACATTGAAGTGGTGCACAATAAGTGACACACTTAAAATACATTCTTAAGGGATGCACTCAAGTGATGGACACAATTTGGTACCATAAATTTAATCCTTGTTACCCTATATTTGTGAGATTGGAAAATTATATGTGACCAATACCCAGTAGTAATTCATCCTTTTAAAAAGACTATTCAAGTGCGAAAATCATCATATAATAAACTTCCATTTTGCATTCTTGTATATCGTAAGTCAAGTTTTGCATAACCTTAATCCCATTACCCATTAGGTTTCACCTCAGGATATGGCTAGTTTGGTTTAATGGAAATTGAACTAAATGATTTTCCAACACGGGTTTGGGGTCTAATTGCTTTGGATTATTGTGAGTTATCCCATATGTCTCAAAGATGGAAGGTTGATTCTTTATTTGGTTATTTTAAGTTACACATCTCATCCATCAAATAAAGATTTGGTAGAAAGAAGTGTTAGTGAATGGCAACATGAATCCACCCTATGTCCTTCTCATGTACATGTCAACCTATTAATATAATTTCATTATATCCTAATATGAAAATATAGATTATGGGGTGAGTTAATAAGTGGACAAATTCAACTTTTTTGGCTAGTTAATTTTTCCGGTGAGGTAAAATTCTATCCTAATCAACTCACTTTTTTTGTTTTTGTTTTTGTTTTGATTATTTGGGTAGACTTAAAATGTGTCAAACCATTGATGACAATGTTCTACGATTAATGTTCCTATCAATAATGGGGAACTATGACTTCTGACAATATTCCTAATGGATTTTGGGGAGAATTCCCACTAAAAAAGCGGTGGTTTTGTCATCTTATGAACTTAAACCTATACATTATATCATTTTCATGTAAATCCACCTTACTCACAAAGCCATAATTTGATTTTTTTATGTCAACAATATTGATAACATGCATGTATTATTATTCACTTGAAGAAATTCTATAATCTCAACTATATTTAATCTCATAATCTTAAAGTAAGCCCCTAGTCATTGCGAACACTTCTTTATTATTGATAACACTTATCCATAATCTCATATAGTAATTGCCTACTCATTGATAACACTACACCGTAATATCGAAGAAAACCTATTTTCATGTAAATACATGCATGGTTATACAATTATAACACTACTTGCATTATATAGTTTTCATGTAAATATCCACACATAAATAACACACCACAACAACTCATTGATAACTCTACTTAATAATCCTAGAGTAAGCCCCTACTCATTAATGATAATACTCCATCATTGATAACACTAGTAATTCATAATATTTTAGTAATACATCACGAACATGTATGTATTACTATTTAAGTAAAGAACAAGGTTGCATGGCAGCGAAGTCCCTGCCAAGGAGGTTAGAAAGCAAATTTTGAAAAATGGGGTCGAAGTGTAAATGAAACGAAGTGTTTGGTGCAAAATGTATATGAGGGAAATGTTGTGTGCAAGGTGCATATTTTGGAAGATGGGGCAAAAGTAAATGACGGTTGGCAGGTTGGCAGGCCGAGCACCATCTAATTTTGGAAAGTATATAGCAAACATTTTTTTTTTTGAAAGTATATAAGAAAGTAAAAAATTTGTTGATAGTGCAAGATTAAATTTGGAAATTTAAATGCATTTTCAATGTGGACTGGTGAAAGATAAAAATATATGATGACATAAAATTAATAGGAGATAAGAAATATACAAATTTTAATGTATTTGTGAACATTTGCCATACAGACTGCTGAAGGATAAGAATAAAAGTCTAACATATTAAAAAATAAATGCATTTGTTATACAAAGTGCTGAAAGATAAGAGTAGAGTCTTTAGGATATAAAAATTTAGATGCATTTTTATTTGAAATCTGTCAGAAAATACAAGTTTGTTACATACCACTTCAAATTTTGAAATATACAAAAAAAAACAAAGTGTGTTACATATAAACCGGAATTTCAATGCGTTTGTCATGTAGACTGGGATTGGGGCTTTCGCGAACCATTAGAGAAATATTTACAAGAAACATGATTGTGGAAAGAAGATAGAGTGCAACAGCTGCAAAAGAAAATAAATGGAAAGGTATGAGTGTTTGCCTATACATGTTTATTTAAGAAAGTGAAATAACTGGGTTGAGAAACAAAGAAAGATGGGATGAGTAAACTTACAGTGAGGGTACATATGAGCGCTTTGGCTATTTGCTTGAGGCTGCCCTTTCATTGATGCCGACGACGACTGCGGTTTCAAGGATGTTCTCCACAGTTGTTGGAATGTTGGCAACTGCCTGTTGTCTTTCGTTGGTGGCCTGTTTCAATTTCCTTTCGACCCATTTTTCAATGTATGCTCTCATTGGGGTGACGTTGATCTCATTCCAGATCTTGATGTTGAAAATATTGTTTTCTAATTCCTGGAAGTCAATAGAAAGATTAGAGAGTGCCTGATGAATTTCCTCATTCTGTACTGCATATTTGACTAGCTAATCATGGACGTGAGATTGATAAAATTGAAGGATGCTGTAAAACTTTTCCAAAGAGAAGGTCTTCAACATAGCTTGTTTATCGAACTCTTCTCTGGTTAAGGGCAAGGAGTTTGTGATTAAGAGGGGGGTCTTGGAAGTCGTTTGTTTTCCCAGCTAAGTCTATATTTGATAGCTTTGTGAATAATTTATCTTTCTTCGATATGACTTGTTCACATGACTGAAGAATGAGACGTAGGTTGTTTACTTTTTCTTTCCAACATGCATTCAATTGGACGATCTGGTTTTTGGATGGAAGATCTTCTTCTCTTCTTTTTGTTTCTGTCCTATTGTTGACAATCTTACCAAAAGGGATGACCATTTTTAAGAAGAAAGTTTCTTCATCTTTTAATTCGGCTTGCAAAAGCTCGAGCAAGCTATGTGCCTTTGTTCCAAGGGAAGCGATGGTTTGCGATCTTTTCCAGGCATGGGTAACCAATTCCATTCTTTTTGTGATATTTTTTTCCACATATCTTTTACAAGATGTGAGCAGGGTGGAGGGTGCTTTTACAATGGGTGCAGGGGTGCCAGGCATGGCTATTGCCAAAGGATCGACAAGCAATGGCATAGGAAAGAAAGTGCCTTCCAATTCCTTGACTCGGTCCTTCAATCTGTCATTGTGGGTCTTGATGCATTCAATGGAGTCATGAAGTGCTTCTCCGGTCGCGGTGTGAATTTGACAGATTTGGGACGACCGCAAGTTGGCAACGCCAACCTCTGAACAAGATTTGCCTTTGATATTTTTAACATTTTTTTCTGAAATATCAATTTTTTGTTCCGGCTATCAAAACCAGTGCTCTCAAACACAAAGGATTCATCTTCGTCAAAATTTTGGGCAATGGAGATGTCCATTGGATGGCTATGGTGGATGGTGTCCTCGTGCTGATCAAAGAAGGGGAACATGGCATCCAGATCAATGCCAATTTCCATGTTCTCACTCTGAATTTTCGGGTCTTCTACCTGCTCCAGATTTTTTTTTCTCTTCTTCTCTACTGGAAGATTGTGAGAACTATCAATTTTAGAGTGAGGAGGGTCGTTATCTCCTCCTTCGTTTGAAGAATTATGGGTTTATTTGTTGTTGTGATGGGTCGTTCGAGCGATGCTCCGGGATGTCATACTTTTTAGAGTGGTATTTGCGGATTGAAAACTCTTGTCACTGGGGTGTTTCCCTTGTTGCATGTACAATTTGGTGTAGCTTTCCACTGTCTCTACGTCGTCGGCATCAGAGGAAGGCACGTGTCTGTCTCTGTTTTTGGGCAAGTGTTTATTTACAAAACAATCACCGAGGCCAAGTGAATGTAAATGTTGTCTAAAAATATCATAGGGGTCGAATCCTTTTATGTGTTCAACATATCTGAGGTTGGAGATACTAAAATGTGCTGTGAAATCGTCAAATTTGTTGACGTTTTTCAACACGAACTCCCCTATTTTCCAAGGCATAAGAATGAACTGTTTTTTTTTCTTCCTTTGGAACAGATGGAACTAGTAGTTGTATTGACGTGCTACTTCTGCAATAAAAATTATGTTCATAATGTGACATGGAAGGAGAGCATGTTGTTCCGTAAAGCTAAAAATTCTTATGACAGTGTAATTATCCAAATGTTGGACTATTCTCTTTTTGTCCAAAAAATTAGTTGCATGTTCAGATAAGCGGGGAGCATTTTCTCCTAACAAAAAAAGTTTGAAAACAGATAGGAAGCCATTAAAAACCTCATAAAAATAGTGGGAAGCCTTGTGCCTCCACAAGGCCTGGTACCAGAACGTTACTAGGTGGAAATCGCAGTTGACATTATTGGACAGAGACAGTTGCGGAAATCGACAGGAATGTGCTATTGCAAAAACTAAATAGGATGACATATAAAAGTTCTTTCCCCTTTTGTAGCTTGACAATTGGAAAGAGATTTCATAAGAAATTATCCTTCCCCAATCAAAAATGGCTTGTTCGTTGACTGTGAAATACAAAGTGTAAAGAGCCATGCGGGAAATAGTAGTTGTGGATTCCTGTCCCGTTATTCTTGTAAACAGCCAGACAATTTCATGAAAAATATTTTTAGATGAACTAACCTGCATGCTTGTAATATCTTCAAGAACTAGATCCAGGTTTTCCAAAAAAAAGGGCCAGAGGTCCAATCTGTTATTATGCTTTGCTAGGAACTGTTTGCAATCTTCTCCTTTGAACGTCAATGTTGGCTCGGGAAACTTCAACATCTATCGGAGACCTGAGGTGACAAAGAAACATAAGAGCGGTCGTGCAGTGGAATAATTCTTTTCTCTGCAATAACTTTATCGGCGCACCAAGAGACCAGGTCCTTATAGTAAAAAACCTCATGGACATAACCTTCATGAGCAATCCCGGAGGTCCAAATTACTTGCTTCTCTGCGACAGAGGTTGAGTAATAAGAAAATGCCCTGGACCAGTGGAAGTTCTGGTCGTGATGACCGAAGATGTTCACTGTATCTCCACAGAACTGGTGTGGAACTGATGCCATAGGTTTATGAGAAGGTTTCTTTGCTGCAGACGATGGTTTAAATGAACAGTCACAATGAATAATGTAACTTTTTGCTAAATCTTGGTTAAATTCTTATGAATGGGAAAGCTCCTTGAGCCTTTCACTGATTAATGACAATCGGTATTGGTGGTGCATGATGAACTGTTAGGAGTAAAGTTTATTTATTGCATATTTAGAAATGCGAAGGTGGTGGGTACGACGAAGAGTAATTAAGGAATGGAGGTTTCTTGAACGTGCAAAGGCCACGCGGTGTGAAATGGATTTCATGATTTTGAAATGAACGCTCGGAAGGGATAATATAATCTCCCCACAAATTTTGGTTTAATGTGCATGAATACGAGATTTCCTCGGCCCTTTCGCCCATCAATGACAATATATACGGTTTCTGCATGATGGCCTGTTAGAATTAAATGCCAGTAATTCCATATTTAGAGACACGATATGTCTATATATATAAAAAAAATTATATTTTCTTTTATTGTAGAGAAGTGCGAAGGTGACAGAGACGACAGAGAGAAAGGAAAGAATAGAAAGTTCTGAAAAGCGGTTGGACGTGATTCAAAGAAGGGTTACGGGGATAGTCAGGAAGAGATCATGAAGGGGGATTTCAATGACCGGTTTGTATATTTGCGGAATTTCGGCAAAATGGCTAAGTATGGAATAGGGAAATTGCTAATTGCATGCGTAGCAATAAGATATTATATATAATTTCCAACTGCTAATTCCAAAAGGACACCGGCACAGGAAACAATGACTACGAACTGAATATTTCTTCAACCCGGCAAAGGGACGATTCCCCAAAGAAATTTGAACAAATGGCGAAGTATGGAAAGCGGACAGATGGGCTTAAAAACGGGTTGACAATAGTTCCAGTAAATATGCGAGGAAGCGGTGGTTAAATTGTATTTCTCGAAAGTTTTCAGTGCAAAAAATGTGCATCATGGAAAAGGGCATGATAGGTGGACCGTAATACGGAAAAGGGTAAAATTTCATGTTTCAGAATTTTTGAGTGAAAAATGTGTAAAACAAAAGAGATCTTGAAAAGGGCATGACAGGTCAACCGTAATACAGAAAATGGAATGATCTAAGAACGGTTGCAAATTTGTATATAGCAGAGCTACGGATGTTGTTTGGAGGTCCTGGAAAAGTAGAGGTGTAATGTTGATGCAGCCAGCGGGGTCCTCCTGTCAATTTCTATATGGCGGAACTCTGGGTGGCAGTTGTGGGACAGGGAACAATAGAGGGTCAATTTAAAGAAAGGGGAAGCGAATTGGTTTCAAAGAAGCCCCATTGTTGCAAAATCATGATCTACTAGTTATCAGGAAATGCGTTGTTGAAGATTACATTTTATTGCAACGTGTGCGTGCAGTTATGTTCTTGATACATTATTCCATGACTGTAACATACCAACTGAAGTAGTGAACTTTGTTTTGTACTAATTAGCATTAAAACTTAATAATTGCATCTCTAGAAACAAGAAGAACGATTTTGCTGGAAAATTTTACATTGGTATTAGTAAACAGAAGATCGAAGAAGCACGAGAGCACTGAAGTATGCCAATTAGAACATGCATGAAACCCAGAAAAGTGGCAAAGACGAAGAGTCCAAGGCCAAAATTTTGTAATAGAAAATCCATTTAAAAAAATAAGAAAAGTACTGAGTACTGTACATCTATGCTTAGAAATTGGATCCAGTTCTTCGGTTGAAACATTGAAGGTATCTACGACAAACACAGGCACGGGTTCCGCAGTATGCAAGATCCTTGGATTTTTCTCCTCGATTAATCATCCTCTGTTGAAATTGATATTTTTCAAAAGCTTTGCTTGAGGAAGAAGACGAAAATGGTTGCAGGGCAAGTGGAATAGCCCTTAGTTGAAACCGACTCTTCATAATCGAAAACAATTCAGTAGTGCATCTTGCATGTGTAATTACAGAGGCCCAAATTAGTCCATTCTGGGTAGAAGGAGATGACTAGTAGGAAAATGCGTTGCAGGAGCGAAAGTTTTGCACCTGATACCTGAAAATGTTAAACAATATTTTTTTGTCTTGAAATATATATCTGGAAGCATCAACATATGATTTCTTTACAATCAAACTCTTCCACCCAGAACATACTAATTTGGAACTCTGGAATTCCTACTTTGGTGGTGCAAAGTGGTTGTTGCGTTCACTGTCCGGTTTTTTTTTTTTTTNTGGGCCCAGGAGTGGGAATATTTTCTTCATTGCCATCATCCATTGTCGTATCATCGTCCATTAGATCATCTTCTTCTGGCTTGGAATTCGTGGCATAAAGTTCTGCGACAGGCATGACTGCAAGTGGGTAGGTTCTTTGAGTAGCCAAGGTTGGCATCGAATTTTTTGGCTTGAAATATATCTCTCGGTGTACCAAGGGACCATCTCATTTTTTGCTCGTGGACGGAGAGAGATGAATAGTAAGAATATGCCCTGGAATAGTGGAACCTGTGGCCATTATGCCCCAATATGTTGATTGTGTGTGGAGAGAACTGCCGCCACAAGTTATTAAGAACTTTCGTTTGCTCGAGACAATGTTTCAAATGAAAATCGGGGAGGGATAATATAAGCCTCAACAAAGTTTGGTTTAATGCGTATCAATAGAATATCTCCTCGGGCCTTTCGCTGATCAATGACAATTTCCAGGGTTCGTGCGGAATGAGCTATGACCATCACAACTCACTAATTGCATAATTAGAAAAAATTGCGAAGGTGGCAGTGACGGCGAAAAGACATTAAGAATCATAAATTTCTTAAAAGCACCAACCCGTCGGTGGACAAAAAAAAAAATAGTGTGTCGCCTTTGAAATGAATACTTGAAAAGGATACCATGCTTGTACACAAATCTTAGTTTAATTTGTACTAATGAAAAATCTTCTCCGAAATTCTGGACATTGATGACAACTGTAACGGTTGCTACAGGATGGTTACTAGCATTAAAGCTTAATTATTGCATATGGAAAGCGGTTAGGCAGATTACAAAATAAAAATGGAAGAAGATATACCCAGGAGACGTGAAGGCCCGATGGTTCTCTGCCTGGCAGGCTGAAAATTGAGCCTCTATTGTTCTATGTCCTATAAATAACACCTACACTTCC
Source organism: Picea mariana (assembly GCA_032191745.1). Lineage (NCBI taxonomy): Eukaryota > Viridiplantae > Streptophyta > Pinopsida > Pinales > Pinaceae > Picea > Picea mariana. Next base: position 14,208 of record JASDQU010506121.1, on the reverse strand, counting down.
GCGAGATATAAAATGATAGGCGAAGTTGCGGGTTGGTTGGTTAAACATGTACTTTTATAAAGTATGGACATCAGATTGTATAGAACATACTTGAATTCGTGATTCCATACTTGGGCACTTTTTGTTTCGCGCGTTCGTGGCCTGACGGGATGAAAATTAAGTATCTATTGTTCTGTGCCCTACTAATAGCACCCACAGTTCCGCAATATAAAAATTGACAACGGGAGTTGTGGAGATGAGTTTCTATATAAAGTATAGACATGAGATTTTATACAACATATGCAGATCACTTATTCCATACTTAGGCACTTTTTTGATCGCGGGTTCGTAGCCTGGTGGGCTAAAAAAATACTGAATATTGTTATGTGTCCTACAAATAGCACGCAGATTTCCGCGATATACAAATTGACAGCATGACCTATGGGTTGCTTGGCTAAACATTGCATTTGTACTGTTCTAGAACATATGTGGATTCTTCGTTCCCTGTACTACAAATAGCAACCACATTTTCACGATATAAAAATTGACAGGAGTATCTACGGGTTGCTTGGCTAAACATTGTATTTGTATTGTTTTAGAACATATGCAGATTCCTCATTCCATACTTGGGCACTTTTTGGATCACGGGTTCGCGTCTTGGCGGGCTGAAAATTAAGTATCTATTGTTTTGTGTCCTACAAATAGCACCTACACTTCCGCGATATACAAATTTACAAGCGGGCTTCTAGACATAGTCTCTATATAAAGTATGGAATGAGATTTTATACAGCATATGCAGATTCTTCATTCCATACTTACACAGTTTTTGGATCCTGGATTCACGGCCTGACAGGCCAAAAATAGTCTCTATTGTGTCGTCTCCTACAAAAAACACCCATATTTTTGCGATATACAAATTGACGGCGGAAGTTGCGGAGATGAGTATCTATATAAAGTATTGACATGATATTTATAGAGCATATGCGGATCCCTATTTTCATATTTAGGCAGTTTTTTGATCGCGGGTTTGCAGTATGGAGGGTCGAAAAAAGAGTCTCTATTGTTCCCTGTCCTACAAATAACACCAAGATTTCCGCGACATACAAATTGACACGAGTCACCATGGGCTGCTTGGCTGAACATTGCATTTGTTTTGTTCTAGAACATATGCACATCCCTCATTGCATACTTGGGCACTTTTTTGGATCGCGGGTTCGCGGGCGGGCAGGATGAAAATTAAGTATATACTATTATGTATCCTACAAATAACACCCACACTTCCGCAATATACAAATTGACACGCGGACCTGTGGACATAATCTGTATATAAAATATGGAATGAGATTTTACACAGCATATGCGGATTACTAATTGCATACTTTGGCAGTTTTTGGAGCACGCGTTGGCGGCCTGGCGCACTGAAAACAATCTATTGTTTTGTCGCCTACAAATAGCATCCAGACTTCAATGATATACAAATTGATAGGTGGACTCGGGTTGCTTCGCTGAACATTGGACTTTTATTGTTCCGTTGCGATCCCGTATCAATTTCATAGTTAGCTATTTTTTTTGATCCGGGGCTATGGAGTTGTCCGTGACATATAAATTGACATGAGTCGCTACGGTCTGCTTGGCTGAACATTGCATTTGTATTGTTCTAGAAGATATGAAGACCCCTCATTCCATACTTGGGCACTTTTTGGATCGTGGGTTTGTGACCTGGCGGGCTGAAAATTAAGTATCTATTGTTCTGTATCCTACAAATAACACCCACACTTCTGCGATATACAGATTGACACACGGACCTGGGGACAAAGTCTGTATATAAAGTATGGAATGATATTTTATACAGCATATGCGAATCACTAATTGCATACTAATTGACAGGTGGAATCGGGTTGCTTCGCTCAACATTGGACTTTTATTGTGTCGTTGCGATCCCCTATCAATTTCATAGTTAGCGATTTTTTTTTATCAGGGGCTCTGGGGATGGCAGGCTGGAAATTGGGCCTCTATTGTTCCGCGTTGTACAAATACATTGTTCTACAACATATGTGGACCTACGGGTTGCTTGGCTGAACTTTGCATTTGTATTGTTGTAGAACATATGTGGAGTCCTCATTCCATACTTGGGCACTTTTTGGATTGCGGCTTGGCGGCTTGGCGGGCTGAAAATTAAGTATCTATTGTTCTGTGTTTTATAAATAGCACCTACACTTCCGCGATATACAAATTTACATGCCAGCTTGTGGACATAGCCTCTATATAAAGTATGGAATGAGATTTTATACAACATATGCAGATTCCTCATTCCATACTTAGGCAGTTTTTGGATCATGGGTTCGCGGCCTGGCTAGTGAACAACATATGTATCTCCAACGATTACGAAACTGCAACCCAAGAAGAAAAGGAACCAAAAACACACAAGGAACATGCGACTACAAATAAGCAAACATTCTTACTTGCAAACTGAAAACTAAACAACAAACAAGGAATACAAAATGGAACCACGGCATCGAAACTTACTCCGAAACGATGAAATGCAGAAGCATAACTCGAATCACCAACGAAACAACATCAAGCAGCAACCGAGAAACCAACGAACAAGAACCACTCACTGAACCAGTAAACAATGTATGTAGCCTCAACGATTACGAGGATGAAGCATACAATGGAAGAAACTGACAAACCAATGAAGAAGAAGCAGTCACTAAACCAGTAAATAATGCATGTAGCTTCAATGGCAGAACAAGGACGAAACATACAATGGCTATTGAACTGACGGTAGACAATCAAGTGCAAATTCACTGTAACTGTATAGAAAATTTTGAGGAAAAATGTACTCCGAGAATCGTATTTACATAAACATTTAAGACTCTTAGGCTGTCTAAGCACCTCGCAGAATGCAAACATTTAAGCTATCAGGGGTGTTGCAGAACGTCGGGTCATGTGAACATTTACGCAATCAGTCCTATTGACGCATCTCGGAATAAGTGTCAATACATTTCAAGACATATACATCCGCCAAAGACGCTATAAACTTTGGAATTCTCAATCACTACAAAGCTTGGATATCAAAACTTTTCAATATGTTTATTACATATCAAAACTTGCGGATATATTCGAGTAGTAGAAAATGCTAATACAAACATTCGAACTAATGCTAGCATTAATCAACCTTGAAGCAAGATACATGAAAAATATATGATTAAAACATACTCACTACGAGAAAAACTTTGGATATGTTGCCATATAGTACATTGAGAATAGCGAAGCCGACAATAAGACCTCCAATCTCTTATCCAATCAGATCAGTACATATATGTTACTTTTTATTATATAAAAATATATGCTTTTATTTCCATAGCTCCAACAATAAGTATTGTGCAAATATTTCGTGTCAAAGGACAAAGTAATATGTAGTCAACAATTTATCAATTGTTATAGTCCCTCTACGCCTACGGCAGAGACTAATAATAATATAAAAAAATGAACATGCAAGACAAAATCTTAATCCTCCTTACATTCCATTTTTTATTTTTAATACTATATGTTTTACATTAATATAGATTTTTATTTGATTTATTTAATAATAAACATAAAATATTGTTTTTTAATTTATTTTTTGTAATTTTAGTTGATATGTTTTACATTAATATAAAATTTTATTTGATTGGTTTGTTAGTAAACATAAAATATTTTTTTTTTTGGAAATGACATGTAATGACACTTTGTTTTACATTAATATAGATTTTTATTTGATTTATTTAATAATAAACATAAAATATTGTTTTTTAATTTATTTTTTGTAATTTTAGTTGATATGTTTTACATTAATATAAAATTTTATTTGATTTGTTTGTTAGTAAACATAAAATATTTTTTTTTTTGGAAATGAGATGTAATGACACTTTGTTTTACATTAGATTTTTATTTGATTTATTTAATAATAAACATAAAATATTGTTTTTTAATTTATTTTTTGTAATTTTAGTTGATATGTTTTACATTAATATAAAATTTTATTTGATTTGTTTGTTAGTAAACATAAAATATTTTTTTTTGGAAATGACATGTAATGACACTTTATTATCTCAATGCAAAAATAAGTTAACTATTTTTTTTATTATCTTACATATGACACAATAATTGAAACACATTAAGACAAAACATTCGATATTTACATGACCAAAATAAAGTATTTTTTATATGCCGTGTCCATGAATGATATATAAAGCATAATATGTGATATTTAATTTTTAAAGTTAATTTATAAAAAATACTCGAACACACTTGTCGGGTAAATTCAATTGTTTTTAACATTGGCATGACGAATGTAGGTCCCACTTTTAACTAGGGTCGGTTTTTATATTCAAAATGACAAAAAAAAAACGAGAGTTTATGTTTAAGTCTTAATTATTTTGTAATATAATATCTGTTGATTTAATCGTAAGTTTTTAATTTTTTAATAACTAGCACAGCTGATAATACAGCAGTTGGAAAACATAGAAGGTATAGGTTTGTAAAGAATTTATTAAATTTTATTATTGATTAACAAATAAACGACTGGGCTTCATTTATCCGGTGTTAATATTTTAATTTCTGTTAATCATTTACGTGGCAATCAGTTAGCTATCAAAACAATTTTTAAATATGATTAAGTAAATGTAAAAAAGTAAACACATAAACTGATGTCTTTATAATAGCTAGAAAATTAATGATTGAAATCACAGCCATTTATTTTGTGTGACTACTAAAAATATTCCAGCCATATTTAATCCTGTCCATAGAAAACTTATTAAGCACTAAACCCCTATTAAATCTGTCCATTGTCAATAGGTGTACGCCTTTCGACGTAATTAATATAAGAGGATTTGGTTGCTAGTCTTACCACATATTTTCACTTTTTCGTAATGTCGGATACATTCTTTATGTCCCCACATTCATAGGGTTCACTTTTATTCCATGGGGTTGGAGGTCTTATAACATTCATGGATATACGCATGGTGTGGGCCTTCAAATTGTTTCTACGTTTATTTCTTTTTTCCTCCACGTATCCAAAGCTCGGTTTTACCCAATGGTCAAAGAAAGCTATCAAGTTTAATTGTTAAAAAAATCACCTTGAAGTGGAGGTAGAAAATAAAGAGAAAAAGTCTCTTCGTCATCATTCTCTCTATATGGAACATAAGTTAGTTGTGAAACATGAGGCTTTGTATTAATGAATGCATTTAATTGTTTAAAAAACACTTTGACGTGGAGGTAGAAAACAAAGGGAAAAAATCTTTTTGTCATCATGTTCTCTATATGGAACATAAGTTAGTTGTGAGACATGAGGCTTTGCATTAATAAGTGGGTTTTATGGAACATAAGTTGGTTGTGAGACATGAGGCTTTGCATTAATGAGTGGGTTTAATTGTTAAAAAAAACACCTTGACGTGGAGGTAGAAAACAAAGGGAAAAAGTCTCTTCGTCATCATGCTCTCTATATGGAACATACACTAGTTGTGAGACATGAGGCTTTGCATTAATGAGTGGGTTCTATGGAACATACATTAGTTGTGAGACATGAGGCTTTGCATTAATGAGCGGGTTTAATTGTTAAAAAAAACACCTTGGCGTGGAGGTAGAAAACAAAGGGAAAAAGTCTCTTTGTCATCATGCTCTCTATATGGAACATAAGTTAGTTGTGAGACATGAGGCTTTGCATTAATGAGTGGGTTTTATGGAACATACGTTAGTTGTGAGACATGAGGCTTTGCATTAATGAGTGGGTTTAATTGTTAAAAAAAACACTCTGACGTGGAGGTAGAAAACAAAGGGAAAAAGTCTCTTTGTCGTCATGCTCTCTATATGGAACATAAGTTAGTTGTGAGACATGAGGCTTTGCATTAATGAGTGGGTTTTATGGAACATACGTTAGTTGTGAGGCATGAGGCTTTGCATTAATGAGTGGGTTTAATTGTTAAAAAAAGCACCTTGAAGTGGAGGTAGAAAACAAAGGGAAAAAGTATCTTCGCCATCATGCTCTCTATAAGGAACATAAGTTAGTTGTGAGACATGAGGCTTTGCATTAATGAGTGGGTTTAATTGTTTAAAAAAGCACCTTGAAGCGGAGGTAGAAAACAAATGGAAAAAGTATCTTCGTCATCATGCTCTCTATGGAACATAAGTTAGTTGTGAGACATGAGGCTTTGCACTAATGAGTGGGTGAAATGATTAGAGGTCATGGTTTATTATGATGATATTTATTTGGGGTATAATTCACAATATATCATGTTGTATATATGTGGTATAATTCACAATGATTAGAGGTCATGTTTTATTACGATGATATTTATTTGGGGTATAATTCACATATAATTCACAATATGTGATGAAACACTTGAAAAGTTTCTCTAAATATATTTGAGTTATTAAATACTCTTAAAACATATATAATGATAATATTTACTAATCTCTCGAGAATCTTAGAGAAAGATAGAATAGATCCAAGATAATTTTATAACTTATAATCTCAAAAGTAAAGGTAATACACCTTATCCGATCCTCCTCATAGAAGCTATCCTTTCCCCCATTGAGAGCACAACTATGATTAGGTACTTAATGTACATGAACAAGATACACAACATGGATGACAAGAGACTCCCCAAAATTTCTTCAGACTCTAACCAAAATCACCAACGACTCAAGCAAAGATGGCATAATGATGCCAAGTCTTGGCTAAATCATTAGGGAATAAAATAAGAAGCTACTCTGCAAAATATCCATGATATTAAAAATATTATTCAAGCTAAATTTAAGGAGAATATATGGTGCAATAAATAATTAGAGGATAAAAGAAAATTAAGATATTATAAGGAGGTGGCTAACCCTAATCTTGAAGATCAAAAGTATCTCTCTATTTTCACTAACATAAAAAAGAGAGTCAATATTGCAAAAACAAGAACTAATTCTCATGAGCTACATAATGAGACTGGACGTTGGATAATCCCCAAAACACCATGGCATGAAAGAATATGTCACCTCGGTGACACCAAGAGGGTTGAAGATGAAAATCACTTTCTCCTGGAGTGCCCTGCATATACCGAAATTAGATCTCAATTTCAAAATATATGTCATAACACTAACCTTCCTAACCTTCCAAGTCATCAAAATTATAGTGATCCTAGAACGCTTCTCCTAATGATTTTTGAGCATCAAAATAACATTATAAATAAATCCAAGTAATCTCTTACCTTTCTTAAGGCCCAATAGACCAATTTTAGTCTTAATGGATGCTAGCCACCACCATCATCATCATTAATATGAGACTATTAATAATATGCCAAAAAATATATTATTGTAACGTACCCAACCACCCACAGGTTGGGCACGCTATTTCAAGCTCGTGTCTGAACTAATTTTGAATTTTGATAAATTTTTAATTAATAATGATGCATGAAATATCACATGCATAGATCAAGATTCATGCTTCAACATAAAAGAAATGAACCATATGTCATGCACAACAATAACCAACAAGCATGCATATTATAGATACAAATTTAATAGATAAATATATACACAAAGGAAATAAATATATAGGTAAATGAAACAATGATAGTGAGAGCACTTATCTTTAATGAAATGAATCACCAACTGGTTGCAGAACAATGATGTTCCACCCAACCGTAGACATTGATGTTCCAAGTCTCAACAAAAATGTCAACCTCGAGCTAGGGCTATGAGTCCGCAAGGACGGTTCTAGAGTGTCACTTAGCTTCCCAAACCAATCAACACTCAAGCTCTCACAAGGTTCTCAACACACACAACAATACGAAGTACACCAACTCTCTTCTACCCAGCCTGCACAACCCAAGAGAAAGGACCCCCTTCTCTACCATGCAGTCCCTCAAGCTATCCACCTCCTTCCAAGGCTCTAGTACATCTGGCCAAGAATCTCCATGCTGAGACTCTCAAGATTCACACCTGTGGGAAAAAATTAACACATGCCAATGCCTCTCAGAAATGTAGGCATTAATTCATGGATGGAATACACCAGCAGTCATTACTTCTAGCCAAACCATGGCTCCCCTCCACATTTCGTTTCTCTTTCCCAAGCCAAGATTAAATTAATGAAGAATGAAGAGTGGGTGGAAGAGTGAATGAGTGAATGAATGAATAAATGAATGAATGATTGAATGACTAAACGAGAATGAACCCCCAAACAGACCCAAGATGGGTTTATATAATTCTTGGAATTAGAGAACCACATGTCCTTCCCCCAAGAAGCTCATGTAACTGATATTCTCCATTAAAACAAAAATGGGGTAAATAAAAATATAAAATAAACACTTATCCCCTCAAGCCCCCTCTCTTGTGGAATCATAGACCCCTATAACTCTTGTCCTTGTCCGTCTAGCAACCAATGATGTATTTATTATCAATAATGATCAAAACATTACATTTTCTAGGCACAATGGCCTCTTTTAATTTTTTGGGCACTTTGGCCTTTCATAGATTAAAAAAATACATTGTTTAATACAGGGCTAAAAAACTGTGGTATTACATTCCCCTCCCCCTTATTTTGGCACTGTCCTCAGTGCATATACAAAACAAAAAATAAAATTTCAAAATTTATTCAAAAAGTTGCGGGTACTTTGCTTGCATGGCATCTTCATGCTCCCAAGTAGCATCTTCAGGACCATAACAGGTCCACTGGACTTTTACCAGCTCTATAAATCGATTCT
>JASDQU010506120.1:16034-27477 GCA_032191745.1 Picea mariana | reverse complement strand
GGTTTGTTTTCTATTCATGTAGGCCATTTATTTCAGATTTAAAGATCTTTTACGTTGAAGAAAATAATCATTTTCCTTTCTATTACCCCCCCATGCCTAGGGGTAACCGAAGGAGATCATGTCTCATGGCCCACAATGGATAGCATGATCCCAATCATGATGATGATCAACATGTCCACATATGGCAGCCCAACATCCCCTCTCATTCACCTTTACATCTACATGTCAACCATGTCTCATCACATCCAACCAACCTAATGCATGGGAGATGGTAAGACAATGTCACCATGAGGTATGTTAGTACTTATTTCATAAAAAGTGTAGTGCTTAATTTGTCAGTAATGTGAATGAAGATATTTGGTTGAAGTTGGATAATGGATCAATGGCTTGGGAAATTGTGTTAGTTTCCTTGTTTCACCTTGGTGGTCAAATTCTATTCCCTAGTCCTAGGTTGTCACCACCCAGGGAAGAGGGATACTAAAAGAATAATAAAATGATGCTAAAGAAAGAAAGGAATGATAACAAAGGACTCCCAATATCCAACCCAAACTTGAGCTCTACCCTTTCAGTGCTCACCCTAGTCCCAAATAGCAATGTTATAGCTTGAAACCTTATAAAAGGGGACTTGCAAATATGATAAGAGGACTAGTAAAATGGCAGATAAATGGATTTGGAAAAAATAGCACCTAAGAATGTGGTAACTCAAAAGAAAGAACTCCCTCTACAAAGGCGCTCATATAAATGGATTAAATGACACCATAAGCCATGAAGTAAGCCCTAAAACCATATCACTTGCACACTTAATCTTGAAGGGTTTATTTATTTCCTGCTTCCCTCGAGACTTATTCCTCTACCTGGGTTATTTTATTTCTTTTCTAGGTGGCACACCTAATAAGGTGATCCAGATTATTTTTGGCACGGAATGAGAGTGGAGATATAATAAATAAATGTACACAGATATCTAGGATATCCAATAATATAACAGAAATGTATCAAAGATACAACCATAAAAACATAGATACAGTAATACACAATTTTCTATTAATGAGTGAAAATGTACAAAGACTGTAAAAATACAGAGTGAAAGACTCGATAGAATGGTGGCAACTTTTCTTTGAGAAGAGATGTGCCTGCTACTCACATTATCAAGAAGATGATTTTAAAATGAGGCTCCAAAGGCCTTTTTATCATAAAGAAAATCCAAAACCCTAACCCCGGAATATGAAAAGCCAACAATTTAGTGGACCCCATTTTGGGTAGTTTGGCGTATCAACTTCTCGGGGGCATAACTTTGGCATACAATCTTCGTTTGGGGTGCACGATATGTTTTTGGAAAGGTATCTTTGAGGAGATTCATATTGGGGGCTCAAAAAGAGACTTTGGCTATAATTGTGAATCTCAATCCCAAAAAACATTCATTTAGGCCCTCAAAATGGCCCCAAAAATTAAAAATTGCTAAAAATAGTAAATTGCCAAAATTGCCAAAAAATTGTTTTGAGATAGTTGGAAAATATGGGTGGCCACCGATATCCACTTAGATCAATCCTCCCTCCTTGGAAAGAAATGGTATCCATTGCATTGAGTTCCTGGTGGAGAGGGGAAAGTGAATGATTCTTCGTGTGTTGCTTGCCTTGCTCGAGACATTGCATTGTGGAAGGATGTCATGAACCTATTGTTGGCAGGGTTGAATCTATTCAACCAGTCAGGTTACATGAGATGTATGGGTGCAAAAGGAATATTTGTGCTTTGTTTAATTCTTGTTGAATTTATCCTTTTGGATATAAGGTGCTTGGGCCAAGGTTGTAGTGGTTGCAGTATCCTTCTATTCACCTTTTGAACAGATTGTAAAGAAGTTGAATTTTGTAGTATGAGATACTACCTTGCGACATTGTTTAGGTGGTACAATAGTTGGAACTACCTCTGGTATCCTATAGAGATGACTCCCTAGAGTAGAAATGACACTATGGGTTTGAGACTCATAGATAGCATGGCGCTTCCACATATATGGCTATCCCAAGAGAACATCACAAACATCCTGTAATATCCCTCGGCCGAACCAAGTTGTAAATGTAATGTAAGTGTACTTAAGTTGATGAGTTGTTTTGACATCATTTTGTAATGCACCTTCCATGGTATAGTGTGTACATGAACTGCACAGTAAAATGATGTAGTGTGCACATTCTCGGATACCGCGTGTAGTAACTAAAGTGCGCACAGTATGGAGGTCAACAAACCTTGTGTAGATGATATGTGTTATAGGTTGGTGAGCCAGTTATTATAAGCTGGAATGCTTATGTTTTGGAATTAGGCCAGGTTGCCTAGATGTTAAAGGTCAGTGCGCCTATTTTGTATATGTCTCATGATTAATATAAAATACATCATTTTGTGCAGACCAACCACGATAAAAGAGATGGGGGATTGAACTTCACCAGTTAGGGAAAGGGAGGGCCAAAATTCAAGGGAAAGGGCTAAGATAGAGAGCTTAAGCCAAAAAGGAATAATATATTAATACTTCCTAAATCATAAAGTGTGGATAATTATTTTATCCCAAGTTCTAAAGTTGGGGACAAGTGGACCAAAGTAACTTCCGATATGACAAGTGTCAATTTGGGGACATGCATTCATGTCGTGGAGACTTAGCTCATTTGGTCACTTTTTCAGGATCATTCTCACAATCACCTTCACGATCATTCTGACTATCATACTTCACGATCATTTTCACACTAATTCCTTCCATCACTCAGTTATCCAATCAATGATACCATGACCATTTCACTCACGCAGTCTGTTATCCTTCAGACATTCATTTTACTGTATCTAAGCCTATTTCCTTAACCATTTTGGTTGGTGTACCTAGTTATCTTGGGAGCGGGATTGAATAAGTGGGTTGTCAGGCCCATGGGAAATTGAAGAAGCGATTTGTCAGGCCTGTGAGAAATTCTCTGAGTGAGAGAATTGCTGAGGATTGATTCCCAAAGGTGATAAACTGCAGATATAGTGCTCTGAGACCTCCTGTTTGACCTGTTGCTGAAGCCCTGGAAGGGAAGTGGACCAGTCGAGGGACTGTTGAGCAGAGAAGGGGCACACTTCCTTGGGTGGGACAGGCATGTGGGGAATGAGAGGTTGTAGGTTGTTAGTTGAGTGAGCACCTGAGACGGAGTCTTTCTTGTTGTCTATGAACCCTACCCTGGTTAGGAACCCCTTTACCTGGGTGGAGTTCAGTCCCAGCTCGGGGGTGACTCACTATTGAGAGTGATGAACAATGTAGTCTAAGGCTGGGAGGTTCATGGACGGTCTGTATGCAGTTGGTGAAAATATTTCCAAGACAAGTACCAATCGTATGATAAAATTATATGATGCATTGTTATTTACGTGTTTGTGTTACGGTTTATCATATATGTGATTATAATTGCATGTATGTTTATGGGTATTTCCATGTATATGATGCATTTCTGTGTTTACTGTTATTTCAGTATGAAATCGTATATTACCGAATGCAATTATTTGTCTATGTTTATATGTAAATCTTCCGCAAGAGTGTTGTATGTATATGTTTAAGTTGCATGCATTTTAAAGACAAAATTTTTGTGGCATAGCTCAGTTGAATACTGGGTATGTTACCATATGTTCTGCAGTAAGAGAACAAAAGCATTCCCTAGAGTAGCATGGCCCAACCTGTTTAAGGTTGGGGATGTTAACAACTGGTATTAGAGAATGAGAGATTGCTATGGAGTGGCATTCCCCGACCTATGGGTGGTCGGGGGATGTTAAAAATTGGTATTAGAGATTCAGTTTCAACATTGAGCCTGGATGGCCCAGAAGGGTTCAAGTGAAGCGAATATTCACAGAAGATTAATTTCGAAGTGACCAAATTTCTGAATATTGGCGTGCAAGCGCATGCGGTAAATTTTGGCACCGCTCGGAAAATGTTGGCATGCAAGTGTGCGCGGTAAATTGTGGCACCGTGCGGAAGACTATTGTGTGCGGGTGCACGCGCTGAATTTAGCCTTGCATGGTGAGCACGCACATAGTAATGTGCACATGGGGTGCGCAAGTATTGCATAACACAGAGGAGTTTTGTTGGTGTGCGCATATTATTGTGTGCAATGGAACATATTGAGCTTTGACATGGTGCAATGCATAGGGAAAAATTCATGTGGAGTATCGGTGCGTGATACCAAAACTATGCACAATGGATATTGGCGCACAATGCAAAAGTAGTGCGCGCAAGTTGTCGACACGACGAAGAAGAAATGCATAGTGGATATAGGTGCGCAGAAATGTGTTTTACCTTGTGATTTTGTGATGCATGATAAATATGGATGTACAGGTTGAAGTTTAGTGCATGATAAGTTATTTGGAAGGCGATGAGTCTGAGCTTAATTTGCATAACATTAGAAGAAAAAGAAGCACACAACCGCATCAGAGAATTAATTAAAAATAATTTCAAGTTTTATATTCCTCTAATTCAAACATATTGAAGTGAAATATAATCTTACAAGAAAAGCATACTATAAAAGAAAACAAGATTCATAACACCACCAGATAGAATTTTGTAACATATAGTCCAAAATCCGCTTCTGTATTTATATAATCGTATTAATCCCAAAATTACAAAAAAAATGAATGATAGCAGTTCTCCTATTGTAAAAGGGCCATTTAAGAACAAGCCTATCATCTCTAGTGCTCCTTACCTCTGCTACCAGCTGTTCAAAAATTCAATGAAAACATACTTAACTTTAGCTGAAGACTCATTTCAGCTTAGATATCTCCTCCTTTAAATAATCTAACCAGACTGGTTGATTCTCTCCAACACTAACGTTCGTTTCAGCCATGGATTCCTCCTTATTGTGTCGCTTGCTCCTTTTCTTCTTAGCAGTTGGCCTGTTGATGACTAAATCCTTCATAGTGGGATTCAACCTAACTTCCAATTGTGAGTCTATAGCTGGCTCTGTGTGGAATTTAGTCACTAGAATGCACACAAGTACCCTTTCCTCCTTATTCACAGGAAAGTCTAGCATGTTTCCCGAATAACCAGTCTCATTGGATTTAGCCTTGTCCATGTATCTCAGCTTGTGGATACCAAAATGATTTTACAAAGAACAGAAAGTCGAGCAATTTGGAGATTACTTCATTCATGGATAAGTAGATACCTTCATACTTGAGGATTAGTAGTTATAGAATTCCAATTATGAAGTGCAGATGGACTACGTACAAGAGCATTGGGTTTCCATGCTCAACTAATCCATTTCAAATGATTAACTTTTGAGTTCATTACATGGCAGTGTTCAACTAACGTCACATGGTTGCAAAGTACCAAACGAGTGAAATAGGGTGTTCTGACTAGGCATCACCCGCTCCTCGAGTGGTGGATTTGACATATTGAAACACGTGATACCGCATCTTGGCAAAAGTGGTTTCACCAAACCACCTTCTTGCCTATATGTATCTATGAAGGCACCATGCATATATGTTTTCAAGACTTGGGTCTTATCTAGAATTGTCATGGTGATAACACCAGGAAATCAGGAGAGATAATTTTGATGTATATATTGAACCAAAATGGTTCATATTTTTCATGAATTGTTGAATTGTTAGCCTAATAAGTTTTGATGGCTGCACGTTTTGAAGAATTAACAACAACTAGATCAGATCGGACCAGTGCAGAGTCCATAGGAATGGAATAAGCACAAGGGAATTACAGTCACCAAGATGAGAGCAGAGGGGTGGATGCCCATTTTGGAATTGAAGGAACAAACTCCAATGGACATGGAGAAGAAAGGAATGAAAACATGGTTATGGCAGAGACCATTAAGAATTTGCAGAAGGATGTCCAAAGCCAAAAAGATGATAATGAAAGGCTTATGAGAGCCAAAGAGCAACAAGGTTACTTCAACATGAAGTTATTGTGGGGTTTGAACATAATAGAAAATAAATTGATTAAGGAGAGTGGCTTAAGAAATTCTTGAAGTCACAAGCCTTCGGATGAGGAAAGAAAAGAAAGAAGTATTACCAGACATCACCATCACTCCCCAAGGCATTCCAATAAGAGAACAAGCAAAAACTCAAGTCCATCTCCTGTTAGAAGGTATAAGAGATCTAGGGTAGATGAACTACGAGGAGAAATGAAAAAAATCAAACCTCCTACACTTGATGGAGAACACAAAAATGATAAAGATGAAGAAACATGGTTGTTGGGCATGAGAAAGTATTTTCAATTGCATAATTATTCTTCTCATGCAGAAGGTAGAATTTCTATCTATCAACTCAAAGGAAAGGCCTCCATGTGGTGGGATCAGTTTGTGCAGGTGCAAAACATTAAAGAGAAAAGTGTTTCTTGGAGGGAATTCAAGAAGTATTTTGAGAAGAAATACTTGACTAAGAGATACTATGACAAGAAAATGAAAGAGTTCTTTGAACTCAAGCTTGGAAGTATGACCATAGATGAATATGAGAGAAGGTTTCTAGAACTGTTGAAGTATGTCTCTTTCATCAAGGACGAGACAGTCAAAATTCAAAGGTACTTGAGTGGATTTCCATCACTCATCAATGAAAAAATACAGTATGATGATCCCAAGACATTGGAAGAGACCATAAGGCGAGCTAAATGCCTATATGATCAACAGAAAGCAAGGCCATCTTTACAAAAGGCTTGGGAAGACAATAAGAAATTCAATATGGATCAGAGGAAGAAGGGAGCTAAGCCACCATTCTTTAGAAATAATCCACAAGGACAACAAACACCTAAAGAACCCAGAATGATTGACACAGGGAGTCAAAGACCAAGGCAACCACCTATTCAATGTTGGGGTTGTAAAGGAGATCATAGGTTCATAGATTGTCCTCACAGAGGTGAAAAAGGTAGGTTTGTTCACAATGTACAGCAAGCTGAAATAGTGGAGGACATGGGAAGATATGTGCCAAGGATTTATGCAACCCTGGACAACAAGCAAGCAGAGTATCAGTCCCACATGATTGAAGTGGAAGGTATGATCAACAACCAAACCATTGCTATTTTAATTGATTCAGGAGCTAGTCATAGTTATATAGACCCTAAGATGGTGGAAAGTTTTCAATTGCCAAGAAGCAAGCATGGGAAATCCTGGTTGGTGTAGCTGGCTACAGGAGCCAGAAGAAAATTTAATGAGATGGTTAAGTCATGCCTCATAGACATGAATGGACTGAACACCAAGGTAGATTTAAACATCTTGCCTTTCGGTTCCTATGACTGTCTAATTGGGATGGATTGGTTGGACCAACATCACACTCTCATAGATTGTCTCAACAAAGAATTTACTTGCCTGAATGAGGAA
The DNA here is from genome assembly GCA_032191745.1 of Picea mariana. NCBI lineage: Eukaryota > Viridiplantae > Streptophyta > Pinopsida > Pinales > Pinaceae > Picea > Picea mariana. The sequence goes on along the minus strand of JASDQU010506120.1, from coordinate 20,164 downwards.
GGGAAACTAAGGAAAGTATAGGGAATTCCCAGGGCAGTAACGATTAGAGAAATTTCAGCATTTCAGCTAAGAAATTTTACAGAAAAGGGTGTCAAATAATTGCAGCACATTTGGCAGAGACACCTAGAGATAAGGTGTCGAATTTGGAGGATTATGAAGTCCTGGAAGATTTTGAAGATGTGTTAAAGGAGGTACCCGGACTACCCCCAAGGAGAGACATCGATTTCTCTATAAATTTAATGTTTGGAGCAGCGCCAATATCAAAGACTCCTTACATAATGAGTACACCAGAGTTGAAGGAGTTGCAAATGCAGCTTGAAGAAATTTTGAAGAAGGGATATATACTAATATTGTGAGAAAGAAAGATGGAACACTAATATTGTGCATTGACTTTAGACAGTTGAATAATGTGACTGTTAAGAACAAGTATCCTCTGCTAATGATTGATTATCTATTTGATCAATTGAAGGATGCAAAGATATTTGCAAAGATAGATCTCAGATCAGGATATCATCAGGTAAGGGTTAAAGAATAATATATCAGTAAGACTACCTTCAGGATAAGGTATGGTCATTATGAGTTCACAGTGGTGCCGTTTGGGTTGTCAAATGCACCAGCTGTTTTCATGTCCTTAATGAATGGTGTTTTCTGAGAATATTTAGACAAGTTTGTCATTGTCTTTTTGGATGAAATTATTATATATTCTAAGTCAGAGGAAGAGCATGAACATCATTTGAGGATGGTGTTGCAAGTATTAAGGGAGCATCAATTGTATGCCAAATTGAGCAAGTGCTCATTTTATCATAAACAAATTCATTATTTGGGGCATATCATTTCAAAGGATGGGATAGCAGTGGATCTTGAGAAGATAGAGGCCATTAGAGAATGGTCAGTGTCAAAGAATGTGACAGAGGTGAGATCATTCATGGGTCTTGCAGGCTACTACAAAAGATTTATTGAAGGATTCTCAAAGATTTCACACCCAATCACTTCCTTGCAAAGGAAGGGAGTGAAGTTTCAGTGGACACTGAATTGCAAGAGGAGTTTCCAGCACTTGAAACAATTATTGGCAAGTGCTCCAATATTAAGGATTGCATACCCAAATGACGAATTCATTGTATGGATTGATGCATGTAATGAAGGAGTTAGTGGAGTCCTCAGTCAAAATGGGTTTGTCATATGTTATGAATCAAGGAAGTTGAAGGATCATGAAAGCAACTATGCCACCCATGATATGGAGTTGGCAGCCATAGTGCATGCCTTGAGGAAATGGAGACACTAACTCATGGGGAAGAGGTTTGACCTAAGAACAAACCACAATGGTCTGAAATATTTATTTGATCAGCCAAATCTAAATGTTAGGCAAAGCAGATGGTTAGAATTTCTAAGCGAATATGACTTTGATATAAAGCATATCAAGGGGAAATAGAATAAAGTGGTTGATGCACTCAACAAGAGGATGCATGAATTACATGCTACAACCATTAGCATGTATCAGACTAATATTAAAAGAAAAATTATGGAGGCTGCAAATGTGTATCTGCAATACAGAGAATTGGTAGCAATGCTACAACAGGGTAAGATGCCACAAAAGGTGGATAATTATAATTTGGGAATAGATGGAATATTGTTGTATAAGAACATAATTTTTGTTCCAAATGTCCAGGACTTGAAATGTATGATTTTGCATGAGATGCATAATGTTCCTTATGCAGGGAACCCTAGATATCAGAAAACCATGGCAGCGATCAAGAGCCATTACTTTTGGCCAGGTATGAAGAGAAAGATCGTTGAATACATCGCTAGATGTATGGAATGCCAGAAATTTAAAGCTAAGAATAGGAACCCAGTAGGGTTGTTGCAACCTTTACCCATTCCTAAATGGAAGTGGGAAGTTGTGACAATGGATTTTATTACGGGATTTCCCAGAACAGGCAAGCTGCATGATTCGATCATGGTGGTGGTGGACAATCTTAAGAAAGATGCCCATTTTATTCCACTGAAAACTACTCACAAGGTAGCAGATGTTGTTGATATTTTCATGAATGAAGTGGCATGATTGCACAGAATTCCTAAAACAATTGTGTTCGACAGAGACCCAAAATTCACCTCGAATGTATGGAAAGGATTGTTCAAAGGATTCAGAATGAATCTGAACTTTAGTACAGCTTGTCATCCTGAGTCTGACGGATAGACAGAGAGGGTGAATAGAGTGATAGAAGATATACTGAGAATGTATGTGATGGACATACCATCGAAATGAGAAGACTACCTACACTTGGTAGAATTCKCTTACAACAATGRGTATCAGGCATCGTTGAATATGAGCCCATTTGAAGCACTTTAYGGTAGAAAGTGCAATACTCTAGTGAGTTGGGATAATCCAACTGATAGGACAGTAGTTGGGCTAGAATTKCTYAAGRAGATGGAGGACCAAATSATAAAAATTAAGMAGAATTTAAAAGCTGCCCAAGACAGACAGAAAAATTATGCTGATAAGAACAGAACCCATAAAGAATTCAAAGTGGGTGATCATGTTTTCTTGAAAGTGAAAGATAACAGGAGTTCCCTGAAGCTGGGAAGCTGTGCCAAGTTGGCAGCCATATTTTGTGGGCCATTTGAAATCCTAGAAAGGCTTGGTCCAGTTGCTTATATGATTACATTGCCTGCATCTATGTCTATTCATAATGTCTTCCATGTATCATTGCTAAAGACAAATATACCTGAAGCTAATCATGTTATTGATTGGAATGTGATTCAGGTGGATCAAGAAGGCACTTTTCAAGTGCATCCGCTGTGCATTTTGGACCGGAAATTCATGCAACTCTGGAACCGAGCCATTGGGATTGTAAAGGTCCAATGGACCTGGTACGGTCCTGAGGACGCTACTTGGGAGCATGAGGATGCAATGCAGACATAATACCCACATCATTTTGAATATTTTTGAAGACTTTGTTGTATATGGGTGTATGATGCACTGAGGACAGTGCATAAATAAGGGGAGGGGATTGTAATATCCCTCGATCAAACCCGATTGTAAATGTAATGTAAGTGTAGTTAAGCCGGTGAGTTGTTTTGACATCATTTTGCAATGCACCTTCCATGGCATAGTGTGTGCATGAACTGTGCAATAAAATGATGTAGCGTACACATTCCCAGATACTGCGTGTAGTAACTAAAGTGCGCACAGTATGGAGGTCAGCGAACCTTGTGTATATGATATGTGCTATAGGCTGGTGAGCCATTTATTATAAGCTGGAATGCTTATGATTTGGAATTAGGCCAGAGCACCTAGATGTTAAAGGCCAATGAGCCTATTTTGTATATGTCTCATGATTAATATAAAATGCATCGTTGCACGCAGAGCGACCACGATAAAAGAGATGGAGGACTGAACTTCACCAGTTAGGGAAAGGGAGGGCCAAAAGTCAAGGGAAAGGGATAAGCTAGAGAGCTTAAGCCAAAAAGGAATATTATATTAATATTTCATAAAGCATAAAGTGTGGATAATTATTTTATCCCAAGTTCTAAAGTTGGGGACAAGTGGACCAAAGTAACTTCCGATATGACAAGTGTCAATTTGGGGACATGCATTCATATCATGGAGACTTAGCTCATTTGGTCATTTTTTCAGGATCATTCTCACAATCACCTTCATGATCATTCTAACTATCATACTTCATGATCAGTTCCACGTTGATTCCTTCCATCACTCAGTTATCCAGTCAATGATACCATGACCATTTCACTCACGCAGTCCATTATCCTTCATACATTCATTTCATTGTATCTGAGCATGTTTCCTTAACCATTTTGGTTGGTGTACCTGGTGTTATCACTCCAGGAAAATCTCCTAGGCTGTAAGTCGGAGATGCCTGGTAACTAACTCTTTTTGGAAAATATTTTCTTTAATAATTGATGTGGTTTTTGGATCAAGATGAATATCTAGGGACTCGACTGTGTGTTCAAGACTGTCTAGAAATATAAAATCTCACAAGGCCTTCTAGTAATGCAGTCAGACAAGGTTTGATTAAATGGAAGAGAAAATAGCTATTGAACCAGATTATACTCATATAAAACAAGCACAATGGGTTTAATAACTAAGGAAATAACTTATGATTATCAACTTA
>JASDQU010506119.1:40032-61200 GCA_032191745.1 Picea mariana | reverse complement strand
GGCCCACATGACTTTTGGCGCTTCATCTCCTAGGGTTAGGTTTTTGGATGTCTATGAATTTTGGCATTCCCGTCTATTGTAAAAAGGCCTTCCGAGCCTCATTGTAACCATCTTCTTGCGAATGCGAGTAGCCGTCACATCTCTTCTCAGAGATAAGTTGCCACCATTCTAGCGAGTCTTTCACTCTGTATTTTTTTTCAGTCTTTGTACATTTCTTTCATTAATAGAAATCGTGTATTACTGTATCTCTGTGTTTATGGTTTCATATCTGATATATTTCTATTATATTGTTGGATATACGCGATATCTCTGTGCATTTCTTTATTATATCTCCGCTCTCATTTCGTGCCGAAAATAATCCGGATCAATCTCGCCTTAGCCAAGCAAGATCTGAAAATGCTTGAGTAAGATTATTTCATATCTTTTCCTCAACATTTATTTGGCGACCATACTGGGGAGATCTTTCATATCTCTCTGGTTTATTTTTATGCTTGATTATCATTGAATATATTTACATTTCTGATATTGATTCTTTGACTGTTTCATTTCTTAATCACTGTACCTGTTCCAAGGTAGCCCAATATTGAGCCTAGTCTTCAAGTTCAGACCAACATTGATTTAAACTTGTTTAATACCATTTTAGATACTGCTAATACCTGAGTTGATATTAATCGCTCATGGGCATCAATTGAACAAGACATAAGTGTCCAAGAACATTGGGAAGCTAGGCAAAGACAACCTAGGAATCAACCATAGATTTATTTTTCCTTAAGTTGTTATATTCTTTTCATGTCCTTAGATCCTCATTTTTCTAGGAGAAGAAGAGGTTTATCACTGAAAATTAATCCTATTGCTAAAATAGGAAGAAGAAACGTTTTGTTTTCAACCCAACAAAGTTCTTTAAGGAAAACTTTGTCTGATTCATCTAGTTCATCTTTCTCTCCATTACCTATCATTCACAAGATGGCATCTAGTGGTGGCTCTCGTGGAACTGGAGGTGCTTCTTCATCTCAATATTTAGCTTCATCAGTGATTTATAGCTTATATAGTCACCAAGTTCCTTTCCAATCTACCACAAACCCCACCAAAGTCATTAAAAAGTATGTTCTTTTTCAATTTGAAGAAGATGCTACAACTACCCCATGGCATGTTTCCTCCCCTCTTAACCTAGCACTTGCTACTCGTCCACTTCCTAAATTCAAAGAGTAACTCCCTAGGTTTCCATGGAATAACACTGTCACTATGAATGAACACTTGGTGGAATTTTCTAATGCCTATCAGAACATAGGAGCCAATGAAAACGATACTTGTATGCGTTTATTTGTGAATTCCCTTAAAGGGAAGGTTGCGCTCAATTTATTTGATCTCCCTCCTAATATTTTATCTACTTGGGAGAAGTTAGTATATTGGTTCAAATATACCTATGGGCAATCCAAAATCCTAGTCAAGCAGTTGCGGGAGTACAATAACATCACTTATAAAGATGGTGAGACTATCAAGTCCTTCAACTTGTGTTTCACCAAATTATACAACCAAATCCCTGAACTCATTCTCCCTAATAACCAAGCCGCTTTCATGCATTATTATAATGCATTACCTTCCCCCTATCATCATAGGCTTGAGGAAAAGTCCATTGATAACCTTGGTTTCGCTCTGCACACTTGTTTAGAGTATGAAGAACAACTTGAAAGAACAGGTCTTCCTAAGGGAGACTCAGTTAAACAAACAGACATGTCTGCCCTCTTACCACTTGTACAAGACATGAATAATCGAATGATAGTGTTTGAGTGGAAAGGAAATGTCCCCTCTCTTACCCCTGGAGCTTCATCTTCTTCTACACCCCACTTTAGAAATCCAAATGAAAATAATTTTCATCCTAAAGCTATCATGCATCATATTTGGTGTAACTTTTGCGAAGAACACCATGAAGAAAGTACATGTGAGGTAAAGAAGAGTGCTAGAGATAAAATATTTGGTAAGAGACCTGAAACTACTATGGTTGTCCTAGAATTTGTAGAGCCAGAGGATGTCATGATCATAAATACTAGGAATAAATCCTATGCTCCAAAAAGTAAATATGATCCTCCCCGCACTTCTTCTAGCCCAAGCTCATCTTCACCAGCTACTATTGTTTAGGTTCTTAAGGCTCCTGAAAGTCAAGGAACTACCTCCCCTCTTCCCTCTTCCAAATACAACATTCTAAATCAGTTGGCCAACATCAAAGCATATGCAACCCTCCTGGACATGGTTGTCGTCCCTGAACAACAGAAGCATCTAAAAATTTTCATGGAAGTAAAATCTTATGTTGTAGCCAACCTCTCTGAAGAGATAGATGAAGATGATTTGTCTGTAAATAAAGTAGGTGTACATAACTTTAGACACCCTGTAAAAAAAAACCCCATTTTATATTTCTGTAAATATTATGGATAAGATTGTCCATTGTTGCCTCATTGACGACGATTTGGTCCCAAGTGTAATGTTGAATATTATTTTGAAAGAGATAGTATTATCTTGTAAAAATGAAAATGAAAAAAGCATGCTCTCTTATAATAGTCTACAACAAACAACCATAGGTGAAATCAAGGACATGACATTGGTTTTGTGTGTGCACCCTGAAATAAAGAGAACCCTTAATATTCAGTTAATTGGTATGCCAGTGAGTAATTACTCAATAATCTTAGGAAGAGATTGGCAAGATTTGACGAGTGGATACCTCTGACTCCTCGGGACACACTTATATGTTCCTCGGAATGGGAAAAACATAATAGTCCTAAGAGAGGGAATAATTTCACCTTATATAGAAAGTGTTCCAAAACCTAATGTGAATTATGTCGAGGAACACCTAGCAGTGTATTCCATATTTTCCGATGAGGACAACACTACCTTGGAACAAATTGACTTAGACAATGGGATGTGGCATATCCACTTTGATGGTTCATGCTCCAATGAAGGAAATGGAGTTGGTATTATCTTGTACTCTCCTGTGGGTAAAATTCATAACTTTTCGTATAGGTTAGAGTTTTCTTGCACAAATAATGTCATTGAATTTGAAGCATTACTGTTAGGCATTGAAAATGCCTATAATTTGGGTTGTGGTCACCTTATAGTTTTTGGGGATTCTGAATTTGTTGTAAACTTTGTACATAAGATATAATCTCCTAGAAACAAGTTAATGAAATGCTACACCCAAACTGTTTGGGCACTTATCTCAAAATTACTATCTTTCAACATCACTCATGTTAAAAGGGAATTTAACTCAATGGATGACCGATTAGTTGTTTTTGTAGCCTCTCCTACTCGGCAACTTCTGCCATAAAGACTTGATTGTACCTTTCAATATTTGTATCATCCACACATCCTTGACAATATAGAGTCATGGAAGGTCTTCCCTAGTGATGAGAGAATCTATGCTTTCATTCAAAATGAACCTTATAAGCCTAAGGAATATATCAATGGAAGATAACAAAATTCCTAAAGGCTTGACTCCTCTAGAAATTACCCATTGCGGCACTTTTTCTTATGAACATATGCCTTTTTACTTATCTAATGCGAGTGCCACTTTTCAAGGAGCTATGCAAACATCTTTTGATGATTTGATTGGCAAGATTATTCAGATCTATCTTGATGACTTAACTGTGTACTCTAAAAACTGATCACATCATTTTGGTCATCTTAAAATAGTTCGCATGCGATGCAGGAAATTTGGCATTTATCTAAATCCTTCTTAGTCTATTTTCGGCGTTACCAAAGGAAATATCCTTGGACACATTGTCTTTGATTTAGGGATAAGAATTGATTGTAAGGTAGCTAGAGAGGTAGTGGGGGGGGGGCAGAGGGCCCATAGTGATAATAGTGGAGGTCATTCAATGTAAGGTGGACTAGGTCCACTATAGTATTAAATAAGGCCCACTATGGTAGTTAGATATAATAAATGGGTAATTAGATATAATAAATGTAAGAGGACTTCTTAGAAGGTTCTACTTCTAGAAGATTCCTCCTCTATAATGTTCTTAGGTGATGGTAGCACTATATAAAGGGGTTCAAACAATGTAATGAGACATGAAAGAAATATTGTATTTGGAGCGGTAGCTCAATAGGAGGATGCCCAATGGTTGTTATTTATTACTCTCACATTAGTGGAGTCATCACAATGGAGTCACCAGATGCACATTAGGGAATTTGTGCGCCCAGATCTACGGTCCGGAATGCAGTGGTTTTCATCGCAAACCCCTTTTCTCCTATGGTGCCTCATAAGCCCGTTGGTCCCCACCTCTTGCCATGCCTCCATCGCCCACTTCACCACCTTCTGCCATTTGGGTCCCCTTGCAACAGTTCAACGAAGCAGCAAAAGTCAGACTGCCACGTCCTGCAGATGCATAGTTGACCAGGCAATTCTGAGAAAATCATTTATTAAGGTATTTGGTGGTGGTTAGACATCTTCTCCTTCCATAAATAGAAGGCTGGGAAAGGACCAAGCACAGAGGCAGACTGTCAGTCCATCCTGACAGAGATTTCGTTTGACAAACGACTGCATGGGTAGTCTGCCCAACATCTGCATGCGCCTCCTGACAGAGAAGCTCCTCGACGTCAAGCATTGAACTCATGATGTGATCATGTTCTCAGCGTCGAAGTCAGTCCCAAGTATATGTAGGAATTTTTTCCATTTTTGTAGGCATCAATGGTAGAGAAAAGCTCCCGATTGTAAAGTTTTAATATATGCTCTAGTTCTCTGGTTATGTATTTGTATGTGAGATTTCTTGTTTTATAATAGACAACTTTCTTATCCCATCTAGTTCCATCTCATACTGAGAGAGTTCATGATCAACTGATTCGTGTGAATTACTGTGACTGTGTTAAGATAAAGGATTTATTGTAACATTGTTATATTCTCCAGTGTTGCCTACGTTCGAGCGTAAGAAGTTCTTACGTTCAATTTTTTATTCTACTGGTTGTCAGAAGCTCGATGCCTACAACAGCCCTCAGCTTTTCCTTACAGAAGTCTTCCTCCTGCTTACCCTTACTACAACTCACTGTCTGAAGTTTAACTAAGACCTCACCTACCTGTGCATGTCCAGCCTAGTTTTGGAGTTAGAATGATATTGTTCCAAGTTTTCTTCCACTTGATCACCCTCTATAAACAAATCGTGACATAAACTGATGGGCGTCGGGCTCTTCTCCTGCTGCAATCCAGGAGTGACTTCCAACACCAACATTTCTGATTCTGTTGCCGGGGACGAAGTTGAAAATTTTCCCCGAGATTGAACGACATTGAGCCTCTGATTCTGAAGGTGCATCAATCATCAAAGCCTTTGAAGATTGCTAATGTGCACCTGGTGACTCCATTGTGATGAATCCACTGGCACGAACCTACGGTTTTAGTTGTGGCTTCCAGAGGCAGACACACGTGGTCCCATCCACAACTGCCTCTAGCTAGACCTGAAGTTGATCTAGAGGTGATTTTTAGAAAAGGAAAGGCCTCTGAAGGAGAAACTTCCACTGCCGAACCAAATAATTTGTTGTCTCCTTCTATATAAACTCCTTTTTCTTCTCCTCAGCTTCGCAACAAACCATTTTCTAAAGTTTCCCGTTTCCTAAATTTCGGGAGTGTTCCTGCTGAGCTTTCCCCTCCTGGTCTGGGATTGGAGGGAAAAATCCTTGTCACTCCCCCCTCCCATAAAGCTATACCTTGGTGTGGACCTAGGACCATAGAATATTTCCCCACTCCTAGATTTACCATTCCTCTTGTTACTATTGTCGCTTCTTCACTGAGAGAAGCATCTGTTGACCCAAGCTCATTATCCTTCTCCCTAAATCCCCCATTGTTCCCCTTTCGACTAGAAGCTCATTCCTAGTATCCCCTTTTCGAGCTCCTTCTCCTCTGAGTTTTTCTCCACCTAATATCCTTATGGCAGGAGCAAATCCCCCTATGACCAGAATGGAGGCTATTATAGCTGCTAGGTATGCTCCCTTTGTGCTACCTCAGCCTCTCAATGCCCTTCCAGCAGATGGTTACCTCAAGCAGCTGCCCAAGTTTACAGGCGAAGGGGACATAGCTACAGAAGAACACCTTGAAGCCTTCTACAGTTTTACAGACGATCATGTTATCATGCATGCAGATGTCTGGATGAGGATTTTCATCCATAGTCTTGAAGTCGAGGCTAGAAAATGGTTTAGGGCCTTGCCTCCTGGATCTATTGATGGGATTGAGGCTTTGGATAGTGCCTTTTTGAGACAATGGGGAGACAAAAAGGACTTCATGTATTACATGACTAATTTTGGGTCTTTGAAGAGAAAGGAAGGAGAGTCTGTCTCTGACTTCTCCAAAAGATTTAATAAAATGTATAATAACATCCTCACCGAGATAAAGCCCTCCGAAGCCTCTACAAAGATCACTTATGCCAATGCTTTTGATCCTGATTTCTACCTCTTACTGAGGGAAAGGAGAGCCACCACTCTGGCTCACATGCAGGACGCAGCCATGGAAATAGAGTCTAACATATTGGTTGTTGACCGACTCAAGAATAAGGAGGACAAATACATATCCAGGAGGAGAATAGAGGCCTCCCCATCCCATCCCTCTCCCCTTCCCCTTCGAATGGATGAGGTAACTAAAGTACTGAAATCCATTTTGGTTAGGATGGAAAGGTGGGAGTTAGAGGGGAAGCCCACGTACAGAAATCCCCAGAATACTGATAACAGAGGTTTCAGGAGGCCTGGTAACAATATTCCATAGAATTTGCCAAAGGAACAAAGAGGCAGAGACAAGGATGATCAGAGGATTCAGACCCCTCTCCAGAATGGCCTAGTTGCTCATGAGGAAGGGGGGGAGGTGGATGAACTCGACCCTGAGATCCATTGCATTGAAGACACTTCCCATTTTCCTCATTTGATGCAATCTGCATATGAGGAATCCCTTATCAACACCCAAATCAATGAGTTGAGTAAAGGGGAAAAGGCCAGCAACACTCCTAACAGATACAATCTCAGGTCAAAAAAGAAAGATGGGAATTTTGATAGCCAGCATCAACCCCTCATAGCAAAAAGGCCTACTAAAGCTGCAACAACCGCTACTAAAGAAAATAAAACGTAGAATGCTTCTTCAGCAGCCAAGGAACCTGTCTCCGAGGTAAGGGAAGCTCCTAAGTCTCTCTCCTCATTTAGTTTTGAGCATGAGATTCAAAATATTAGAATTCCTATACCCCTCTCTGAACTAGTTAAAAATGAAGATTTCAAAAAATCCCTCTCCAAGCTGCTACAATCTAAGCCCCCCCTGGCTTTCCATGGACTCAATAAAAATCCAAGATGAAAATCCTACATTCGTCCTAGGTCCCATAGTAGAATATAGAGATGACTCATCCCCTCCTTTCTACACATCCCTAAACATACATGATAAAGTGATGCATAACTGCCTCATGGATTCAAGGGCTTCCCATAACCTTATGCCCAAAATAGTCATGGAAGAATTGGGACTGGAAGCGACAAGGGCTTATCATGATTTGTACTCTTTTGATTCAAGGAGGGTGCAATGTCTTGGAGTCATCAAAGACTTGGTGGTCTCTTTATTTCAGTTGCCAATGAAAAGTGTGGTCATGGACATTGTGGTAGCTAATGTTCCCCCCAAGTTTGGCATGTTGTTGTCTAGGTCTTGGATTAAAATACTTGGAGGAGCATTACAGATGGATCTCACATATGCCACCATTCCAGTCTTTGGAGGGGAACACAAGAGGTTGTACAAAGAATCCCAGCTAGCCTATATTGTCAGTGATGAAGCAAACCCCACCAATCATCCCATCTTTGCACTTGACACTGATTTGGGGTCTAGTTTATTGCAGATCACTGATGCTCCTGAAGCCCCTTTCCAAATCAAAAAGAAACCCTTATTTCATCACGGGACACCTCCTCCAAACACCTCCATTTGGAAAAAAATTTTCGACGGAGCTTCTTCTAGCAAAGGCGCTGGCGCTGGAGTGGTTTTCATATCACCTTCTCAAGAGACCATATCCCTGTCATACAAGTTGGAATTTGAAACCACCAACAATGTGGCAGAGTATGAAGCTCTTTTTTTGGGTATGATGGCTGCAAAAGAAATGGGAATAAGGGAGATGGTAGTGTTCATAGATGATGAATTGATAATCCAAAAAGTCAGGAATGTCTATCGGGCCAAGCATCCTCGGCTCAAAAGTTACAGGAACGAGGTATGGGACCTGATTGATAATTTCTTCTCAGCTTTCAACATTTCTTTTGTCCCAAGGGAGGATAATGCTTCAATCGATTCCTTAGCTGTCTCAGCTAGTATTTTTCGGATCCCTCTACCATCGAAGATCCCATGTGGGGTCGAAATAAGATATAGGCCATCCATTCTGGACAATGTAAAGCATTGGAAGGTATTCGAAGACGATCTTGAAATCAAAAAATTTCTTCAGTCCGTTGATGATTTTTCTACATTGCACATTGAGCAAGACCCTGATCTTGAAGGTGACCCTCACTCTAAGGTATTCTTAAATAAAATTGTTAATCACCATATTGTTCAGTTGCCCAGCAATCACATTCCAAGGGGACTAGTCCCTTTAGAAAGACTGTTCAATGGGAATGATGTGGCAGTAAAAGATAAGATTTCAGGAGGAAATACTCATACATCAGAGTGGAACATTGGCACACAAGAGGATCCTAAGTTCGTCAAGTTGTCAAGTAGCCTGACCCAAGAACAGAGGGTTGAATACACTGAACTATTAAGATAATTTGTTGATGTGTTTGCATGGACCTATTAAGACCTTGAGACATATGACACATCTGTCATTGAACACAAGATCCCACTGAAGGAAGAGGCTAAACCATTTAGGAAAAATCTAAGACAGATAAACCCTATGTTGTTGCCTATCATGGAAAGAGAAGTGAAGAAGATGTTAGATGCCCAAATCATTGTCCCCTTGGGATATTCCCAATGGGTGGCCAATTTGGTCCCGGTAAGAAAGAAAAGTGGAGAAATCAGGCTTTGTGTTGATTTCAGGAACCTGAACAATAGCTCAAAGAAAGATAATTATCCCCTGCCCAAAATGGAACACATATTGCAAAGGGTAACTGGTGCATCCAGGATATCCATAATCAATGGTTTTTCTGGTTATAACTAGATATCATTCATACTCGAGGACAGAGAAAAAATGACCTTCACCACTCCTTGGGGCACATTCATGTATGCCAAAATTCCCTTTGGATTGATGAATGCAGGAGCAACCTTTCAGCGGGCCATGGATATAGCCTTCATTGGGGAAAAATATCAATTTGTGTTGATCTATCTAGATGACATCACGGTCTTCTCCAAGTCTGACAAAGAGTATTGTTGTCACCTCAGAAAAGTGTTCTTGAAGTGTCGGAGGTTTGGCCTATCCTTAAACCCCAAAAAATCTTTGTTTTCTATGAAGGAGGGGAAATTGTTAGGTCATATAGTATCAACAGAAGGAGTAAGGATTGATCCCAGTAGAGTAGAGGAAATTCAGACCCTATCACTTCCCCGATCTAGAAAGGAAGTTCAGGTTTTTTTAGGGAAAATTAACTTTCTGAGGAGGTTCATCCCAAATTTCACTGAGATGTTGAAACTCATCACAACCATGCTTAGGAAAGGAAAAGAAGTAAAATCGACTGCTGAACCTAGGGAATATTTTATCCAAATAAAGAAGGCATTGACTGAGGCACCTGTGCTGATCAGTCCTGATTATTCCAAGGACTTTTTGATTTTGTTTTGGGTCTTTTGATACAGTAGCAGTGATCTTATTGCATAAAAATGAGGAAGGACGAGAACAACCCATTTTGTTCTTTAGCAAGACATTGAGAGATGCAGAAGTCCGGTATGAGATCATGGAGAAGCAGGCCTATGCCTTGGTGAAATCTCTCAAAGCTTTCAGAGTCTATGTCTTGCACTCAAAAGTGACTACATACGTTCATTCAGCCTCTGTGAAGGACATCCTTATACAACCTGACATAGATGGGAGAAGAGGTAAATGGATTACCAAGATCCTGGAGTTTGATCTGGAGATTAAGCCCACCAAGTTGATAAAGGGGCAGGGTTTATCCAAGATGTTGGTTGAATCCAATTGTAAAGCCTTGGGGATTAGCTTCATTCATGCTTGTTCATAAAATCAGCAAGTTGAGTTGTCCAAAAAGGTTCTCAAAGTGACCTATCGCTAGCAGAATGCACCTGGTATAGAGATATTTTGTATTTTCTGCAAGAGTTGAAGCCTCTCGATGGAATGGGAAAGAGTAAGGCAAGATCTTTAAAGCTCAAGGTGGTCAGATATTTCCTCATTGACTAAGCCTTGTACTGGAAAGACCCTCAAGGGGTATTTTTAAGGTGCCTAAATCCACAAGAGGCCCAGAAAGTTATGTTTGATTTCCATAGCGTTCTTTGTGGGGGGCATCATTTCTGGAAGACCATAGCTCAAAAAATCCTCATGGATGGGTATTACTGGCCCACTTTATTCACTGATGTCTGTAGAGAAATCAGAGCTTGCATTAAATGCCAAAAGTTCTCAAGAAAGTAGCAGCTTAGACCACTGCCACTGAAGCCTGTTGTAGCTTCAGCACCTTTTCAACAGTGGAGGCTGGACTTCATCGGTGAAATCCATCCTCCTTCAAGTGGCCAGCACAGATGGATCCTGACTGCAATAGACTATTTCACCAAGTGGATAGAAGTTGCTCCCACCAGAAGTGCATCACATAAAGTAATTATCAGCTTCCTAAAGGATATCATAGCCAGATTTGGTTGTCCCAGTAGGATTGTCACTGATAATGCAGCTTCATTCAAATCTGATCCTCTGATTAAGTTCTGTGAGTAGTTCAAGATCTCACTAATTCACTCCACCCCCTATTATCCTCAAGGAAATGGACTGGCAGAATCTTCCAATAAAAGCCTAATCAAGATCATTAAAAGATTATTGGAAGACAATAAGAAGGCTTGGGATTCAAAGCTCAAATTCTCTCTATGGGCCGATCGAGTGACAACGAAGAAGTCCCTAGGCACCTTGCCTTTTCAGCTGGTCTACAGAACATAGGTGGTTTTTCCCACTCAGCTCGTCTTACCTGTAGTGAAGTTATTTCAAGATTATGAAGGAGAGTCAGATCATATGGTCAGAAGGATTCATCAGATGGTGGAAGTACAATAGATCAGGGAATAGGTGATGGATGTAGCTCATAGTCATCAGAAGAAGGTCAAACAGGCCTTTGATAGGAGGTTCAGGAAGAAGGAGTTTGAAATTGGGGATTTGGTGCTTAAGTGGGATGCACCCAGATAGGATAAGGGAAAACACAACAAGTTTGACACCCTATGGATCAGGCCCTTCAAAATCTCTAAGGTTTTCTCAAATAACACGTATAGGTTGCAGGATTTGGAGGGTGAGGAGGTTTTTAACAGCCCAATAAATGGGCATTTTCTAAAGAAATGTTTTGTTTGAGCCTTAGACAGCTCCTTTGTTTGTAAATATTGTCCTTTTGGTTCTTTGTTTATTTTTTATTTTTTATTTTTCGGCTTAGAAAATGACTCCATAGCCCAACAACATGCAACTAGAACTGCAAAATGAGTCCTTAGAGAATCACAGGGAGGACTCTATCCCCCATGCAGCCTATGTTAGTGATATTTCTTGTAAGGGGGGTGTTTCTCTCTGATTTTCAGGCCCTTGGTGTAAAATGCGGAGAAATGGGGTTTAAAAACCCCATTTGTGTTTTATTCAAAGGGCGCAGTCATGAGCGCCAAGCGCAGCACATAGAAGAAGTCCTTTTTCAGGCTTAAAATCAAGCGAGCAGGCATTTTGTTTTCAACGGCAAGGATCCATCAAAGGAGTAGAGCAATGGTCGGTGGGTAATTGCAGTCAATCGAGTCGCACCAAGTATAGCGCAAAAGTTTTCAAGGAAGCGAACGGTGGAAATTATTCATGGATAACTCGCGAAGTTACGAGGGTCGTTGATCATGATAAGTTCAAGCATGGGATTATTTATTGAACTTGGGGTTCATGGGTTCGAAGGGCGGACCATATCCTATGGTTGTGCGAGATCGCGAGTCACGAGAATTGTGTAAAGGAAAGGAGCCATCGCCTCTCAGTATTTCGCGAGGGGAGAATGCCAAAGTTTGACACTCCAACTCGTGAGGTCGCGAGTTGCGAGAGGCACTAGTACTTAAGAGCTGGCCAATAGTTATGTGTGGAGGATGCTAACAATAAAAAGAGCTATACCCGTATCGCCATATCGTGTCTCGAGACTTCATAAAAGGGGAGCACGAAGGCTCTACCCTCCGACTCGCGAGATTGTGACTTACGAGAAGTGTTCAAAGAGGAGTCAACCATCGCTAACCATCGCATCTCGGGACTTCACAAGGGGAGAACGCTGAAGTTTGACACTCCAAATCGTGAGGTCACGAGTTGCAAGAGGCACAAGTACTTAAACACTAGTTGATGGTTACGTGTGGAGGGCACTGACAAGGAAAGGAGCCAGATCCATATCGCCATCTCAGGTATCGGGAGTTTGGAAAAGAGGAGCTGAGGGTCTTCGACCCATGAAATCGCGAGTCGTGAAATGAAAAAGAGCCTTTAATGTTGGGCCCATGATCTTGGCACCAGGGTTGTATGAAGTATGACTAAAGAAAGCGAGAACATAAGGCCAAAGATGTTCAAATGGAGAAATAATCATGGTTGTCAGTCTTTAAAAGCCAATCCAACCGTTGATCACAAAGCAGTCTCAGTCATCCATTAGGGAAGACTCTCAGTGAATGAAATTAAGGAGCGGGCAGATCTAGGTGGCCAGGATTTGCGTGCCCAAATCTACGGTCTGAAATGCAGTAGTTTTCAGCACAACCCCCTTTTCTCCTGTGGTGCCTCCTAAGCCCGTTGGTCCCCACCTCTTGCCATGTCTCCATTGCCCACTTCACCACCTTCAACCATTTGGGTTCCCTCGCAGCAATTCAATAAAGCAGCAGAAGCCAGACTACCACATCCTGCAGATGCATAGTTGACCAGGCCATTTCGAGAAAAGAAGTTATTAAGGTAGTTGGTGGTGGTTAGACATCATCTCCTTCCATAAATAGAAGGTCGGGAAAGGACCAAGCACAGAGGCAGACTGTCAGTCCATCTTGATAGAGATTTCATCTGACAAACGACTGCATGGGCAGTCTTCCCAATGTCTGCATGCGCCTCCTGACAGAGAAGCTCCTCGACATCAAGCATTAAACTCACGATGTGATCATGTTCTCAGCGCCAAAGTCAATCCCATGTATATGTAGGTATTTTTTCCATTTTTGTAGGCATCAATGGTAGAGCAAAGCTCCTGATTGTAAAGTTTTAATATACGCTCTAGTTCTCTCGTTATGTATCTGTATGTGAGATTATTTGTTTTATAACAGACATCTTTCTTATCCCATCTAGTTCCATCTCATATTGAGAGAGTTCATGATCAACTGATTCGCGTGAATTACTGTGACTGTGTTAAGATGAAGGATTTATTGTAACACCGTTATATTCTCCAGTGTTGCCTACATTCGAGCATAAGAAGTTCTTATGTTCAAGTTTTTCTTCTACAGGTTGTCAAAAGCTCAATGCCTATAGCAGCCCTGAGCTTTTCCTTACAGAATTCTTCCTCCTGCTCACCCTTACTACAACTCATTGTTTGAAGTTTAACTAAGACCTCACCTACCTGTGCATGTCCAACCTAGTTTCAGAGTTAGAACGATATTGTTCCGAGTTTTCTTCCACTTGATCACCCTCTATAAAAAAATCATGACATAAACTGATGGGTGTCGGGCTCTTCTCCTGCTTCAATCTAGGAGTGACTTCCAACGCTAACACCTTCCATAATAGGATCCATTGTATGGTGTTTCCCTACCTCAAGGGTTTCTATAATAAAGTTGTGGTTTTCTATATGGTTTCATAGATCTTGTGTGGTGATTTTATTCAGATATCTTTGGATCTATTATGATATTTTTTATTCAGGTATTTGATTCTTAACAAGTGGTATCAGAGCACTTTCCTTGACAAATATTGTGGGCAAATATTTTGTATTTTTGAAGATTTTTTTTTCTAAGAAGAAAAAAAAGAAGGCCGCAACATTTTAAAATTTTTCAGTATATTTATATGCAAAATTTGATGAAAAATGTTGTATATATGAGTTCCTCTCAGAAAAACACCCAATTTGAAAAAAACAATCGTCCGAAACGGAGTCCGGGAAGTCAAGATATTGAAGTTTTAAAATCTGCAATTTTCAGGGTTTTTCTACGGACGGCGGCGAGATTCTTTTTTATTTCTGTATAATATGGAGGCAAAATTTTCCCAAACAAATTATATATCTGAGTTCCTCTCACAATTTCACCCAATTTCAAAAAACAAATCAACCAAAATGAAGTCCGGGAAGTGAAGTTATGAGCATTTTTACTTCAACAGTTTTCTAGGGTTTTTCCAGAAAAAGCCGTGATTTTCTGTCATAACTTATTGGGTCTATTTTATGTTTTTTTTCATGATGGTTGAGGGACTGAAGAGTTCATAGGGTGCTCAGATGGATATTTCTTCTCAAAACCTCAAAGAAATTCTTGGAGCAGTCAAATCTCAATTGTATGACACATTGTGTGGCACATTGCATGACAGATTCCATGATCTTGCAGATGGCCTCAATAATAGTTTGCGTAGTTCATTGGATAGCATGCATGAGAGATTTATTATGGAGGACATCAGGGATGAATATAATAAAGAGATATATGCTTGGTATGATTTTGAGGACGATTGTGATGATTGGTATATGGATAGTTGTCATTTCTGGGATGACAACCACTTTCATATTTTATTTGATGACTCTAATCCACCTTCTGTAGAGAGCATCAATGTGACAAATCAAGAGCCAATGATTATTACCAGCGTCCATCCTGCATATTATATAATGGTATTATTCCTTCCAAATTCTGCTACGACCATTTTCCACTATGTGGATGGATATTCTTATTTGGATCCACACGACAGGTGTCAATCTTTGGAGCATCATTTTGAGTTGGTTATTGGGTTCCAAAATCTTCCACGGGGAGTTCACATGAGCACTTGGACATGGGACCCCGCCTTACAATCATGGTTGGACTACTTTAGCATGGTGGTTTTTCTTTCTACATGGGACCTTGGTTCTCCAGTCTTCTTCAGCATTATGGTCCACAATTATCCATGGGACCCTGGTATATGGTTGTACATCAAGCATTCAGGACAACGCTTTCATAAGGGGGATGGAATGTAAGGTAGCTAGGGAGGTAGTGGGGGGGCCCATAGTGATAATAGTGGAGGTCATTCAATGTAAGGTGGACTAGGTCCACTATATTATTAAATAAGGCCCACTATGGTAGTTAGATATAATAAATGGTTAATTAGATATAATAAATGTAAGAGGACTTCTTATAAGGTTCTACTTCTAGAAGATTCCTCCTCTAGAATGTTCTTAGTTGATGGTAGCACTATATAAAGGGGTTCAAGTAATGTAATGAGGAATGAAGAGAAATATTGTATTTGGAGCGGTAGTTCAATAGGAGGATGCCCCCTCGAAGAGGTAAGTGAACAGGAGAGGATCCCTTCCATAATAGGATCCATTGTATGGTGTTTCCCTACCTCAAGGGTTTCTATAATAAAGTTGTGGTTTTCTATATGGTTTCATAGATCTTGTGTGGTGATTGTATTCAGATATCTTTGAATATATTGTGATATTTTGTATTGAAGTATTTGGTTCTTAACATTGATCCTGAAAGGATTACTGCTATCCTAAATCTTCCTGCTCCCACTTCCAAGAAGGAGGTTCAAGCTTTTATGGGTGTTATTAACTTTGTCCGTAGGTTTTTTCCTGATTTTTCYGTAATGGTCAAKCCAATTCATAATCTTATTAAGAAAGATCGTTCCTTTTCTTGGACGGATGATGTCGAAAATGATTTTGTAGGGATCAATAAAGAAATCAGTTCCGCATCGGTTTTGGMGAAGCTATATTTTGAGAAAGAATTCACGATATATACTAATGCCACATGTTAGCACTCTGTAATTTCTCAGGTTRAGGAARAAATTGATAGAGGTAACCAAAAACCTCTTTGGGGTCTAGGATATAKCCCTCCTAGACCCAAAGAGGGCTCTCTCTATAAGTTTTATCTTTTTTTTTAAAGAAGATGTTAGGCTAGCTATCTAGTTCAGGGTTGGGTTTTTTATTGGGGTTGGTCGAAACAGGAAGAAAATCCATTGGGAAATGGAGTCACAAGATGAAGTTCAGTCAAGGGTCGGTTCTATAGACATCCCTATAGGAAAAGCTAGGAATTATTGTTGGATTCTTTTATATGGATTTTGGATTTGGAGGAAAAATATGAGAGGACCAGATTATAACAGGGAAATAAAGAATCCTAGAATTAACCCTTAAGTAGAAAACATTTATAATTATGTCTAAGCTAGAATCAGAGTGTATATCTCAACAAATTCTGTTCTTTCAAATTCTTAGCATAATTTAGAATATGAATAACTTAAGAAACACAATGGAAACAAATTACAATTATAGAGGTACTTCACCACCAAGATTGACACATGAATCTTGTAACTGTTGCAATTGTATTATTGGATTGATGAACTTTGGCTCTGTGAGCTGATTACAATAATGGGAAATATTTATTCAATAAGTTCCAACCCCATTTTACATCAAAATTACCAATAAATATAATAAAACTCATTCCCCGGGCTCAGGGTTTCGGATCTAACTGATTCCCCAAAAGGAGCAGCCTGTTACATTAAAATTTGAAACTGTATTCCCCAAAAATAGACCAACTGCTACAAACTAGGGATGTAATTATGTGTTTGTTTCTCCAAAATCACGACATATGTGTAAAATATGGAAGAGGTTATTATATATAAACTTGTTCTGAGAAAAAACCTCTCTTTGTTTTTTGAGATTCATCTTTGTTGACCCGGGATCTATATTTGAAAAAGATGAGTAAAACAGGCAACAGATAAATTATGAAAATAGGCCCCAAAGATGGTCTCTATTATATTGATCTGTAATATATATGAGAAATATTGGAGAGGTTATTTTTATTTGTCCTGTTCTGAGAAAAAACGTCTTTAGGTTTCTCAAAATACTTCCTGGTTTTCCTGGAAATCGCCTCGGAAAAAGATTGGTCGAAATGGGAAAAAACAGTTTTTGATTTGGGGGAAAGTGGTATTCTTGAGGTGGGGTAGGATGGTAAGTGGTAGGGGGGGGGGGGTTCTAAATCATAGGAAGGGAACATGTGTCAAAGTGGAAACCACTTTTTTGGACCCCCCCTCCCCCCCCCGGATTAAAGTTTGGATGGTATGGGGGGGTCTGAAATAATTATATGCCCGTTGATTTTATTTGTTATTGGGATGTGTGCGGGACTTAGGGTATATTTAGTTCATGTTTATTTTATTTGTTTTTTATTTTTATTTCGTTTTACTTGTTTTTTTATTTTCGTTTTAATTTGTTTTTGTTTTTGTTTTATATGTTTTTTATGTTTTGTTTTTTATATATATTTTTATTTTGTTTTGTTTTATGTTTTATTTATAATGTTTTGTATTTATGTTTTTTGTTTACGTATTTTTATTTTTATTTTTGTTTTTACGTTTAAATTTTATTTATTTAAATTTCTAATTGTTTTATTATTAAATGTTTCTTAATTAGTTTTTATTTAATTTTTAAATTAATGTTTTATTATGTTCTTAATTTTATTATTTCATTAACCCAATTACTAACCTAATTACTAATTATTAACACTATTAATTTAAGCTAATTAATTATTTATTATTAATTACCCTATTAAACTAATCTTATTAATAACCTACTAACCTACTAATTAATTCTTACACTATTAATTTAAATACTTATTAAACTAATCAATATTTTATTATCCTAAGGTTATCTAACTTTGTTTATGCAGGGATGAGTGGTGGGAACATGTGTCAAAGTGGAAACCACTTTTTTGGACCCCCCCTCCCCCCCCCGGATTAAAGTTTGGATGGTATGGGGGGGTCTGAAATAATTATATGCCCGTTGATTTTATTTGTTATTGGGATGTGTGCRGGACTTAGGGTATATTTAGTTCATGTTTATTTTATTTGTTTTTTATTTTTATTTCGTTTTACTTGTTTTTTTATTTTCGTTTTAATTTGTTTTTGTTTTTGTTTTATATGTTTTTTATGTTTTGTTTTTTATATATATTTTTATTTTGTTTTGTTTTATGTTTTATTTATAATGTTTTGTATTTATGTTTTTTGTTTACGTATTTTTATTTTTATTTTTGTTTTTACGTTTAAATTTTATTTATTTAAATTTCTAATTGTTTTATTATTAAATGTTTCTTAATTAGTTTTTATTTAATTTTTAAATTAATGTTTTATTATGTTCTTAATTTTATTATTTCATTAACCCAATTACTAACCTAATTACTAATTATTAACACTATTAATTTAAGCTAATTAATTATTTATTATTAATTACCCTATTAAACTAATCTTATTAATAACCTACTAACCTACTAATTAATTCTTACACTATTAATTTAAATACTTATTAAACTAATCAATATTTTATTATCCTAAGGTTATCTAACTTTGTTTATGCAGGGATGAGTGGTGGGTGAGATGTGGCCAATGAGATAAATGGGAAGGGGAGTGAGTGGCGTAGAGGTGAATGAAGGATTGGGAAAAATGGATGGAAGGGCAAAGTCTTCTGAAGGAACCAGGCAAGCCAGGAGCCTTTTTGGAAACAATTTACAACATGGAATATTATTTTCAATCCCAAAATCATTGAAAAATGGATATCAATCAGCATAATGATTATCCTATAAAATTATAGGACCCTAACATAGGCTCCACTTGGGGATGGAATCTCTGAAAAGGTGTCAAGAATTGTAGATCTCTAAATATGCAGATAAGTGCTTTATCCATTGGGATGTTCCCAAAATTGAAGACTGCAACTTGTTAAGTGTCATGCTTTTGTACCTATTTCAAACCTGTGAGTTGCAACCTGTGACCTTCTCTAACTAAACTCAACCCACTTTCAAACTGAAAATCAAAACTCTAATTGCTCCAAACTGAAAATGAAACTCTAAAAGAAAAAATGAAATGTAATGAAAAAGATGCTTGCCCAACAAACTTATTTTCACACCTACCTACCCTACACTGCTGGAAATCATGTTGCGGGATCAAGTAATATGAAATATCCAATGTAGCCAATCAAGTAGCCAATTCAATGATTTTACTCCTTGACTATGCTTAATCACAATCAAAATAGGCAGTGTGATGGTGAAAGCAACTCATAATGTATTTGGTTTTCACAATGAAACCATAGTTGAGTGTTTAAATATAAAAACTCTTCCATGTACATGGATATAGGATCTTTAAAATCATAGATGTCATGCCATGCTTGATAATTCTGAATATGTATTGTAACTTGATTGTTATGTTTGCTCGGTTCATATTTGTTGTCTTCTTGCACATATTGTTGCATATGTGAGTTTTTCAACTCTTGATCAACATCATAACATTCCTCATTATCAATACCAAAGGGAAAAGACAGGAATGTGTCTTTCTAGCTCTGATGAAAAGAGACTTCAAAAGAAAAACCCTGAAATGAAAACATTAGGGGTATTTCTTGATCTTTTAAAACCCCAAGTTCTTTTTCAATCTCCTTGGAAAATTCATCCAAAAAATGGATCTTATCATCTGAACTACTTTTACATGATTTTAAATAAGAAGACAAACATGTAGAAAAGTTTTCATCAGTTTCCTCATCAGTGTACATATCATTCCACTCTTTAAAACCTTGAATAGAAACAGGGGCTACTACAAATTTTGTCTTTTCCATTCATGT
The DNA here is from genome assembly GCA_032191745.1 of Picea mariana. Lineage (NCBI taxonomy): Eukaryota > Viridiplantae > Streptophyta > Pinopsida > Pinales > Pinaceae > Picea > Picea mariana. The sequence continues at coordinate 41,343 of JASDQU010506119.1, read as the reverse complement.
TTCCAAGAAAATAATCCAAAAAACTGAAAAAGAGTGTATGGATTTGGCAGGTAAACCATCAGCCCAACTTCTACATTTCCCTTGGAATGAATCATAAAACAATATGAGGAAAACATTTTCATGTTTGACTATAAGAAGCTTATTGAAATCATGAAAATTTTATATATGCTTCAAATTCAAACTCAAATCCTCACCATTAAATTTTGGAACATTTCTCAAACAATATCCATCCTTGGGTAAAGGATTTGGAAAACCATAAATCTATGGAAATTCCAAACATGCATACCTTGAAACAATTGTAGCCACATCTGAGTTCTTCATTAGCCCAGTGGAGTCATCTTCAAATTGATTATCTAATGTGTTGAGTGTTGGGTATGTGTTATATTCTTTGCATGTGTGTGTGTGGGCGCATCAAATTCGACAACTACGTCTGATTTTGCTATTTTTAGCGGTTTTCTAAATTAATCCTAGATTAAGGGATTAGGGTTTTGGTATCTACAGAATACCTAAAAACATTGTATATATTGTATGGTTAATGGTGAAATTCGATATAATGAATATAAGAAAGTTTTTCCCGATTGAGGGTTTCCGGTATAAAATCTCTTTGTACTTTGTGTATGAGCCATTGATTAAATTATGTTTTGCTTAAGATTCTATATGCATTTCTTTACTTCACAGGTTTAAAACTTACATGTGGTATCAGAGCTCATTTTTGGCTTCAGAGGGACTCCTTTGTTGTTGAGGATTTGGATCAATCTTGATAGATCAAGTTTATCTTGGGTCTGTGATAAACCTGGGTTTAGTGGGAGATTTTGCAGTGGTGATTTGAGTGCAAAAAAAGGAATGGAAAGCTCTTCTAGAATCAAAGTTCAACGGTAAAAACTTTGAGCTATGGAAGTTGAAGATGGAGGACCTTCTTGTAGACAAATAACAATGGATCATTGTGGATCCTGGTACACAAACTACTAGTACACCGTCTACTAGCACACAGGCTACTAGTACACAACCTACTAGTGCACAAACTACTAGTACACCACCTACTGGTATGTCGAAGGAAGATTGGGAGAAGTTGGACAGAAGAGCAAGGAGTACTATTTGACTCTGCCTAGTAGATTTGGTGTTGTTGAATGTCTCAGGAGAATCTATAGCCAAGGAACTATGGGATAAGTTGGGGAATTTGTATCAATCAAAGTCCCTAGTAAACAAGTTGTTTCTTCGAAAGAAGTTGTATCATCTTAGGATGGAAGATGGAGATTCTGTGACAAAACATATAAATGCCTTTAATACTCTGGTAAGTCAACTTGGCTCTGT
>JASDQU010506119.1:0-19060 GCA_032191745.1 Picea mariana | reverse complement strand
TGAATTTACATTTTTGGGAGTCAAACGTAAGAGTGTATCCTTGATCACACATTTTACTAACACTGAGTAGATTATGCTTCAAGTCTTCAACCAATAGGACTTTTCCTGCTTTTACATTTTCACTTCCAATCTTTACATTTCCTTTTCCAAGTATTTTGGTAGATGAGTCATCTCCAAATGCAACATTTCCACCCTTTTTCTTCAAGCTGAAAATTTTTCTTTGATCTCCTGTCATATGAGATGAGCACCCATTGTCTATGAACCAATCATATTCTTATTTACATTCTTTAGTGACCAATGTTACTCAACAATTTTCATTGTGTGGAATTTCTTTCCTTTTCCATGTTGTAGTTGGTATGCAGACTTTTGGCATACAATTATCTTCCTTCATCTCTCTGCAATCTCGTGCTTTGTGACCAAGATTATTGCACTTGTAACATACAATATTTTTATCCATTAATGGGTCAAATGGATTATAATTTCTATTGACAGGTCTACGAACATTTCCATATCTACTATTTTCACCATTCATGTAGCTTGCATAGTTTTTCCTTTCATTGATTCTACAATTGATTGCCTTGTGTCCAAAATTTCCACAAGGATAACAATGTCCAAGAAATAAATTTTGATACCTGAGTGTAAGTGATCTTCTTTGTGGTGTGGTCCATCTAGGTTCATGATCTATTCTTCTGTAGTTTCCTTCATAATGATTTCTTTCATACCTAATGGGAGAGGATCTTCTTGATGTCTCATTCCTTTTGAATTCTAGTCTTCTATCTTGTTGTTCAACTTGTTCTGGAATGTTGGTTTCATCATTTTCAACTTCCTTTTCTTGTTTTGTTGTCTTCAAACTATCATTGTATCCTAGTCATGTCTTGTCGTTTGGAGATCTTTGACTGCTAAGGATCTCATCTAATTTTTCAGTGCTTTTTTAAAAACTTCTTCAACTTTTCTATTGTCAATAGGAGCTCCCCTTTTGTGTGATCCAATTCCTATTTCAGTTTCTCATAATCTTCTAATTGTTTCTTCAAGCTATTAATGGTCTTTTCAAGCTTGTAATTCTCTTTTTCACAACTAATCAATTCACCTTTTAGTATTATGTTTGTGTTTCTAAGGTTTCTATTTTCAGTTTCAACATACTTCAACTTTTTAAGATTCTCATATTCTTGTTCACTCTTTGCATTGTCTTTGTATCCCCAAAAGGAATCAAGGTTGGTTTCTTCATCTGAATCTTCTTCACAAATGATTTCTTCTTCTTTAGAATTCTTGTGATCATCATCCTAGTTTTCTTGGGTTATGAAGAGGACTTATCCTCCATCATTATCTTCTTCATCACTCTCATCTGAGGATATGTCATCATCCTTGGAGTAGAAGCTCTTTTTATTGTTGAGACTTCTATTTTTATAGTAGCAGTTTTCAACAATATGTCCTATTCTACCACAATTAAAGCATTTGAGAGGAGACATACCTTTGTATCTTCCACTTCCCTTCTAGAACCTTCTTGCGAAATTTGTTATTTATTCATTAAGGTAATTATCCTTGTATTTTGTCTTCTTTATGGATTTAAAGGTTTCTTCATTGTTTGGTTGGTCACTTTCTATACATGTTCTCATTTCATATGCTATAAGAGACCCATGTAATTCATCCATTGTCATTTTGGTCAAGTCCCTAGTTTCTTCAATGGCGGAGACCTTAGCATCATACTTCAAGAGAAGTGATCTCAACACTTTTTGTACAACCAAGGATTCATCGATCTCTTCACCTAATCCTATGATAGCATTAACAACTTCATCAACTCTAAGAAAATAGGTTTCAATATCTTCCTTTTCATTCATCTTCAAATTTTCAAATTCCGCTCTATGTTGTTGAAGCTTGACCTGCTTAACTTTTGGATCACCTTCATAGATTCTCTTGAGTTTGTCCCATACATCCTTAGTAGTGCTACAACCTATCACTTTTCTAGCAATGGTTGGTGCCAATGTTGCTAGAATAACATGTCTGGATTTTGAATTACAACTCATAAGCTTCTTCTCATTTGGATCAGTTGGAGCATTATTTGGGATTACATAGCCATTTACAACTGAGTACCAAATGTCTACTCCCAAATCTGTTAGGTAAGTTTTCACTCTATCACTCTAGTATGCATAATTTCTTCCATCAAATTTTTGAATCCCATTTGAAATGTGCTCATGGTCATCCATCTATGCTTAGGATTTTCCTTCCAATGGTTAAACTGTTCTGATACGAGGGGGGTGAATCAGTATCAAGTACAATTTAAAACCTTTTTCAAATTATAGTTAAACCATTCAATTATATACAATGAGAAATTAGCAATAGTATAAGAGTTACACCAATACACCACAATACACCATGCACAATATATGAGAAATAATCAATAGTTATTGTTCAAGGGAAGTAATGACTTCCAAAGGTAGCTATAGCTTCCAAGTGTAAAGGGATGGATAAACATCCAATAGGAAGATGCAATACTCCAATATCAAGAGAGAGTTGAAATCTCCATCCTTTCCCCTTCCTTCCACCCAAGAATATATGAGAGATAATAAAACTTCACATTAAATCATCACCATCAACCAACCATCACATAGAACCTGATAATGCTTCCTGAGACTTCTTCAATTTATACAATTATTCAATTTTTGGAATACTCTGAGCCTGTAGATAATATTATTTATTTTATTCTCTGAAACTTCTCCAAGTTTCACTCCTTGAATCCTCCCCAAAAAGAAGTTATAGAGAGAATGGTAAACCTTGTTCAATTCTGGTTTATTCAGGAGACCGAACTTGTACAGAATGCCCCACGCTCAATACTTACCATCAAATTATGAAAATATCATACAATACACTAAAGTCCGTACTATTTCCAATGAAATTTGTCCCATGTCATTTGGATTCTCTATGAATAAGTTATGACTGTTTTACCCGGAACACCTATTTATTGACTAGCTTCAAGACTGGTCAAAAACCCTATCTTCCACAGAGTGTATATCCATAATTATAGCGAATCAAGAGCTAAAAATTTTACCACAGGTACCGTGATATGTATTATCAATACCATAGAAATTTCACCATCTGAATCATTCTAGAAAAAAAGTTATAGAAAAAATGGTAACATGACCTGAAAATAACATTCCTTAGAACACATCACCAAAAGACTTCATCCTCCCTTGAAATCCGGCCTTCTTTACTTTTGATTTCCTATGAAATTTGATTTGTGTATCAAATGAATGTATAATGATATTTATTTATACCATTTATGTCACTTCCTTTTAACATTAGGGCTGACCTGGCAATTTCTTATTTTGTAATTCTTTTATTTAATTATCTTCAGGGCCTACATGTACTTCCTTCTTCAATTCACTTTGTCATCTTCAAAAATTCATTTCTCCTCAACCATGAGGATCCACGTGACATTCCACATACCACCGGAAACAACATGATGTATACTATTCATCCATGGGTCTTGTATCTACATGTGTATTTTCCTTCATGTCCAAATACCTTCATCAATCTTGCAGTCCAAAACCCATGACTAGGGTTGACATCAATGACAAAAACCAATCTTCCAACACCTACCATTGGTAGAGTTTCCCTACAACAACGGTTATCAAGAATTATTGAATATGAGCCCTTTTGAAGTCCTCTATGGTAGATAGTGCAAGATTCCAATCAGTTGGAGAAATTATTGGCACAGGGGCAGACCTGAGGTTCACTCCAAGAGCACACCAACAAGCCCTAGTTATTGGCCCTTTCGGAAGCACCTACGAAGCATATGCAATCTCACCCGAAGTAGCTAAAGAGGGGCATTGCAGGACAGAAATGTCTACAACCAGGGAAATATCAAGTGTATCTATCACAACAATAGTACAACATTCATATATCACTTATCAGCAAGTTCTATCCTGCACAACTATAGATATGATCTAACATAAGACTGCAAATAACAATATAACAATGACAGAGATCCAGGCATATATCACACATACGACACAAATATATGTGGTTCACCCTCCCTCTAGGGATACATCCATAGAACTATGCTTATGATTTATTAAGGCAAAGCATATAGTTCTTATCTGCGCTCTCAGCTAGCAGATCTTATTTCTTCTCTCTCTTTCTCTCCCCTTCCTGTGCACCCAGCTGCAGGACTTGACCTTCGCACACAGCTGAATACCTCACAATACAATCCTCTCCCTAACAACAATATCATACCAATACTCTATGACCAACCCCACCCAGGTCTTCTTGACCTTTATTTATACATTACAATCCCTCACCAATAGCCTTAGGTCAAAACCTAGGTGCCAAAACCCTAGATACCAAAACCCTAGGTGTCTAAAACCCTAGGTCAACTTGACCCTCTTTTTTTGGGCTTCTCCAGCCTGACTTTCCTTCTTCATCGCGCAGTGCTCCAAAGAATCCAATGATGGATTTCTCTGTTTTCTGAGTTGTCCACGATCCTTCTTCCTTGTTAATCTATCATCCCTGATGTCCTCGTCCAACGGCTTGATTTTCTACACTTCTCTCCATCTTTTCCTACTCTTTTGCTCACTTCGACTCAGTAACAGTTACTGTGTCTCCCGCGAAGCTCGCTTTTTACCTTTCCTTCCTTGTTCTTCTCTTCCTTCCATAACCAAGGGCCAACAGGCCCCCAACACTCACCTGTGACTCGTGTTGAGGCACTTTAGATCTAGTCCTCTTGTTTTACTTTGACTTTGGATTGCACAATGAAACCCTTTCTTTTTACTTTATGCCTCCTTTCCATCCTTGTGCAGACTATCTTTTCTGTGTCTGGTACCCAGTTTCAACTGCACCTGGTACCTGGACCCTTTTCGTCATTCTTTTACTGAGAGTTGTGAGGCAACTAGTTATCATAGTACAACTTCAGCCGACTCCCATTCACCAATCCTTCCTTCTAGTCTCCCTTCAATGTCTTCAGTTGCGCAGCTCCTCCTTATGTAACATAGGCAATCTCATATGGTCTGAGCCAATGTGTTCTAAACTTCCCAAGGTGTTTGATAAACTTATTTTCATACTCCAGTACTAAATCACCTTGCTTGAGTGTCTTCTTCTTGATGTTCCTATCATGATAGGCCTTTTCTCATCCCTTCTGAACTTGTTGGTGGAATCCTACAATGAATCTGTCTTCTTCCAATTCAACCAATTGTGCAAGCCTCTTGCAAACAGCATCAGTATCATCCATGTCTATAAATGTAGAAATTCTCAGGCTTGGTACTAAGTATTCCATCGGGACAACAACTTCAAGACCATAAACCAACTTGAAGGGGGTCTGCATAGTTAATATTTTGCCAGTGGTTCTATAAGCCCAGAGTAGTGTTGGTACTCTTAAATCCCAGTCATCCATTTTCATGCTACAAATCTTTGTCAATGTTGTCTCCAAGATCTTGTTGAATGCTTCGACCATTCCATTTTCTTGTGGATGGTAAGGTGTACTCTTTTGATGTTGGACTACAAATTCTTCAGTCAGGGCTTCAATTGTCTTATTGATGAAGTGTGTACCTTGATCACTCATAAGGATCTTAGGGCATCCAAACTTGGTTATTATTTCATCAAATACAAAATGTGTAGATGTAGTTGCACTACAGCCCTTGACTTCTCTAGCTTCGTACCATCTAGTTAAGTATTATGTCGCAGTAATAATCTACCTTGCTCCCGTGCGCTTTCCTGGTGGGTTTATAGGTCCCATGAAGTCAATGGCCCACTTTTCAAATGCTTGTAGGGTCATCTGCGGTGATAATGGGATTTCATCTCTTCAGGATGGTTTTCCAATCCTCTGGCATACATCACATGCTCTAGCATACTCTTTAGCATCTCTATGTAACATAGGCCACCAAAATCCAACTCACAGAACCTTCTACAGAGTTGATTTCCCTATGTAATGTCCTCTTTTGATGCCTTCATGAGCTTCTGCAAGGATCAGTGGTCGCTCTGTCTCCATAAAACATCTTCTTAATATTTCATCTGGTCCCATTTTGTATAGTTGTCCAGCTATAAGTGAAAAGTCTGCAGCACGCACCACTAGTTTTTTCTTCTGAGGAATTGTATACTCACTTAGAGCCATTCCTGTTGACAGGAAATGGAATATTTCTGTGAAGTGGTCATCAAGATTTCTAATGATGAGTAGTTGTGCATCAAGTAATGTATCCTCCAAACTGGTGGGTTCTTCACCATGGTCCAACCTTGATAAGTGGTCTGGGCCCTTGTTCATTCTTCCTGGCTTAACTATGATCTCAAAATCATATTCTTGAAACAATAGAAGCCATATGCATATTTCCCCCCCCAACACTGGCTTGTTGACTAGGTATTTCAGCGTGGATTAATCAGTAAACATTTTAAAGTGTCCTCCCAACAAGTAGTGGCAGAATTTTTGCAGTGCATACAACATGGCTAGTCCCTCTCTCTCTGTAGTGGTGTAATTGACTTTAGCTGTGGATAGCTTCCTACTAGAAAATGCTAATGGATGATCAATGTCCCCTTCACCAGGTTGTGCCAGTACTTCTCCTAATGCAATAGAATATGCGTCGACATGCACATGGAATTCTTTGCTCCAATCTGGCAAAACTAGAATGGGCACTGTAACCATCTTCTATTTTAGATTTTYGAAGCTCTGCTGACATTCATCTGTCCACTCATGCTGGCAGTCCTTCTTCAGTAGCTTTTCCATTGGTGTTTTAATTTGGGCATATCCTTTGATAAATTTCCTGTAATATCCAGTATGGCCCAGTGCAGTGTGTAGTTGTTTGACTAAAGTAGGAGATGGCAGATCAACTATAATTGCAATTTTAGAGGGGTCAACCAGCAATCCCTGCTTGCATACAACATGGCCTAATAGCACTCCAAATGGTGAGAAGAAGATGCATTTCTTCAAATTCAAAGAAATTTGAAACTGCCTACATTTTTCCAACATTAGCCTTAGACATTCAATATGATTTTTCAACAAACTAAAAACAGTCCAGTCATCAAAGTATGCTTCTAAAAATTTACGCAAAAATTCTTTGAACGCTTTGACCACCACCCTAGAAAAGATGGCTGGGGCATTCTTCAATCCAAATGGAATTACTGTATATTGGTAGGATCCCCACTCTATGGAAAATGTAGTATTATGATAGTCCTCCTTGGCAATGCAAATCTGATGGTATCCCAAAAATCCATCTGTAAAATAATATACTTCTTGGCCTCCCACGTTATCCAACACTTCATCTATGAATGGTGTAAGGAAAGGTTCATGTAGACAGGCATCATTAAACTTTTTGAGGTCCACAAAAATCCCTATCCCTCATGTCTTCTTGTCTTGTACCACCATAGGGTTTATCCACTCTGACTCTTCGACAAGTTCAATAATCCCTGCTTCCAGCATTCTGTCAAGCTTGATCTTAACTTTTTCCTTGTATTTCGGGTTCAGTTTGTAAGGTCTTTTCTTGACTGGCTTCGCATCTAGTTTCAAAGGTATTCTCATCTCACCCATAGATCCTTTGATTCCCCTCATATCAGTGAACTTGGTCGGGAAAAATTCCTAATATTCATGCAATAACTCTGTAATATTGTCAATGGTAGTATCATCCCAATAATCTCCGACATTGGAAAGCTTCGGTGTCTCCTCTATCCCAATATTGACTTTCTTTATTTTGATCGGTTGTCCTATGAATGGAAGCTCAAATCCTGGTCCTTCCACATTTCTGTGGCTTTCTATCTCAGCGATGTTTACCTTCCTCGGATCATCATCTTCATCAGCATTAATGTTGTAACATCCTTGCAATTTCTGGAATAGAATAGTCCATTCATCCTCTTCTTGATCCAAAGGGAGGCCAGATGCCTCTTTAAATACCTTTTGTTTCACAATATATAATGCTTGGTCTACTGAAGGAAATTCACTGTCAAACAAAAAGGTGGTTATAAAATTCTGGATCATACCTTCCCAATATAAAGTGACAAGGCACAGCTCCTCTTGAAGGTACCAGTTGATAGGGATCATTTCCAGTGTGTTAATGAATCTGTGCACCCATTGTTCTCTAGGAATGTCACTCCAGGCCTCTTCACAGCTTCTCACATGATCCTTTGGGAAAATTTTACCTGTGTACCTCACTTCCCAGCTTCCTACTTGTGCTAAGAACCACGTTGTCATCAAATTTCGACATTGTGTCCAGTCTGTGATATTTCCCTTTTGCATCCCCCACCATTTTGCTGGTGTGGCTTTCATGGCTTCATCCATTGCCAGCAGCCTCTATTGTGTCGGTACACTTGTCTCAAACTCTGATAAGAAGTTTTCTAAAGGGTTCAGCCCATAAAATGTGGATAAGTTACTCATTGTTGTGTCGATCCAACGAACCTCTCTGGTTATTCTAGAACATCTTCTGGTAGAGACTTCATACATATGGTTCTACCAGTTCTCCAATGCTTCTTTTGAGTCTAATGAGCATATGTTATCGCTTCGCTAGCTCATATTCCCATCGACTGTAGGATTGATATAATCTTGTTGTTTGGTTGTTAGTTTGTAGATTTTTTCCAGTTCGTACACGTGGTCTTCTTCTCTAATAGGATTTGTGTATCGAGGACCCTCATCTGGATATGAAGGTGCAATGAACCTAAGGCCATCTCTTTCAAATGTCATATGTCTCTTCTTTAGATCAACAATGGTAGAATTGTTGAAGGCCCATTCAATTCCTAATAATGCAGGATAAGAGCAGTTATCATCAACAATTTCAATTACTTCAAAATCTGCAAAGGTTCTAACTCCATCGATGTCCACAAGGACATGCTCCAGCCATCCAAATGGGCTGACAACTTGCTGATTAGCCATTCTAAGACTGATAGGGGAATAGATCAACTTTGGTTTTCCCATCAGTGCCCATTTTTTCTTCATCATGACATTGACCATCGACCCTAAGTCGAGGACCACATAATATATATCATATTCTCCTATTTGAGCATTTAGGTGTAATTCTTTATTTGTCCTTCTCCTTTTCCCAATTTCATGCACTGCCCTATTCAGTAAGGAGTCTATCTTTCCTAGCTCATACTGCTTGATTAAATCTTGTAATTCATGTACAACACTTTTATCTTGAATCAACTTAACACAAGTGCACAAAAATTCCATGAGTTTTCTTATCTCTTTTCCTTTTGTTGGTGACGCACACTGATCAAATGCCTGAGGCATGCCATATTCTTTCATTTTTGGTTGTTTCTTTGATAAAGATCCTTGATCTCCTTTGAACTCTTTTCTTGCCTCCTCAAATATCTGTCTTTCTTTCTTAGCATCAAACATTGGGGTCTTCTCTATAGCTTTCCTGACTCCGCAGTCATCTGTAGTCTTTCCTTGGGCTGCTTTGTCTTCTCCTGTAGCAGTGCCTTCTCAAGTGATAACAACAACTCTAGGGTCTGCTCCATGAGGTTCATCATATATCAGTTGCACTTGCAAGTTTTGTTGAGGTCCTCATCTTTCCTGAAGCTTAGCTAGCAGCAAAGGGCATTCCTCAATGACATGCTCAAAGGAATTGCAATAATTGCAGGTTGTGCAAGGGTTCTGGCAGTCCCTCACTAAATGTCCTAGATACATGTAGTTGTAATAGATTATTTGTCCTCGGCCTTGCCCCATACCTCCTCCTATTCCTTGGCCTCTGTATCCATCACGAGGATTGAAACTTCCTCTTCTTGGAGAATTATATTGTGCAGTGTTTCCTTCTTGGTGTACTTCGTCTTAGATCTTGTATATGTCTCTTGATATTTCATGCATCAGGTCAAAAGCCCTACAATATCTATCATTGTGCCCTATGGACTTACAGAATGTGCAGTACAATTTTGTGGSTGTCTGAACATAGTTCTGCATATAGTAGCACTCACCAGGGCGATGTCGGTTTCTGCATACTTCGCACCAGGGAAGGTTAACTTGCTTCAAGGGGCTCAGCGYTCCTGAGGCCAAATATTCATGAAACAAGGGACAATGTTCTTTATCATGACCTTTGGATCTGCATCTTACACACCATATATATTCTCTTTTGTCCTTCCCCTTGTCCTTCTTCATATCCTCAACCTATAGAGACAAACTAGTCAGTTGGCTCAAGATCTGGCTCATGCTTGAGCTAGATTCAACCATAGGTGTTGATTCAAGATTCATGGAGATCTCCAAAGATTCTTCCTGTGATGCAATCTTCTTCTGCATCAGGGGAACTATGATGTGTGGTAAAAGAGTAGCGATGAACCATTCCTTGTTCTACTCATCTAGGATCTTAAAAGTTAATCGACCTGTTAGGGTCTTGAATCTCTGATCGAACTCCCAAACAGGTTCGGCTACTTGTTGTTTTATCTCCTTCATCTAATTAATACACTGTGAATCTGAATTAGGTTTTTTAAACTCTATAACTAGCACGTTCTTGATCTCATTTAGTGGCTTAGGCTGCACAATTCCTTGGACAGGATTCATGTACCAGCTCAGCGCACAATCCCTCAACATAGTGCTAAACTGGTTTCTTTTAATAGCTTCATCGGTAATATTTTTAATGTTCCATACGGCCTCGCACAGGAACCAGTGTTGATCGGGATCTTCACATCCATCTCCTTTAAATATAGGGAGCCTCATCTTGTTTGCCATAGATCTACCTAGGTTTATTTTCTGAGTATATGTTGAACTACTAGTAATAGTAGTTTGCGGACTCTAGTGATTCAGAATATTCTGATTACTTAGCATTTATGAAATAACAGATGGATTGATATTACTTACTTCAGTGGTCTACATAGTTCCTGATGTTTCTGGATTGTTCTGGCAAATTTCTTCAGCTTCCTCTTCCTCTGCTCTGGTGGGTTCTGAATGCTCTTCATCTGTCAGATATGCCTCTTCTCCACTGTAGAAACCCTCATCTCCATAGTTTTGCATGAACAAGTTTTCAAGGTGAACCCCTCGAAATACTTTCCCACTACGCGTATGTCCAACTTTTGTGTCATTGTCGCTATCTGAATTCTTGGACATTAGCCTTTTCAGATCCAACCACTCTACTATATCTTCAAGACGTTCTTTTCATGCAACAACATCTTGATTCTTAGCTTCAGAAATTGTAAACATTTTCCTCTGGGTCCTTTGAAGAAGTATCTCTCGGCCTGGCTATATGATTGTGTTCTATCAACAGCAAATTCAGTGATATACCCTCCAATGGTACTATCGAACTAGTGATCTACAACCCTTGATACAGTGTTGTCGACTCTCTTAACCTTCTTAATCAACTCTGACGTCCAAACCACAGGAGGTCTAGATATGATCTCAAGCTGAGTATCAACTAACCTAGCTAACCACTCATATAGCTCTTGATGGGTTCCTTCAAAGAAGATCTCGTGAATATCGATGAAAATGTACCTCTGCAGCCAACCTTCAGTACTTAGATTAGAGTTATTGTTTTGGGCTTCATCAAAGTCCCTCTCTTGATCCTCTATCCACTTATGAATATTTGTCTTCGATGGGAACCACCTTGACATTCCCTTACACAGATTCTCATCCCAACAACAGAACCATTTGTTGGCACAAGGGGAGACCCTAGGTTCACTCCAAGAGCGCACCAACAATCCCTAGCTACTGGCCCTTTCGGCAGCACCTGTGAAGCAGATGCAGTCTCACCCGAAGCAGCTAAAGAGGGGGGTTGCAGGACAAAATGTCTGCAACCAGGGGAATATCAAGTGTATCTATCACAACAACAATACAACATTCATATATCACTTATCAACTAGTTCTATCCCATGTAGATATAGATCTAATCTAACATAAGACTACAAATAACAATATAACAATGAAAGAGATCCAAGCATCAATCACATACACTTATGATTTATTAAGGCAAAGCATACAGTTCTTATCTGCACTCTCGGTTAACATATCTTCTTTCTTCTCTCTCTTTATCTCCCCTTCTTATGCACCCAGCTGCAGGACTTGACCTTCGCACACAGTTGAAGATCTCACAATACAATCCTCTCCCTTCACAACAGAGCTATAACAACAATATCATACCAATAATCTATGACCAACCCCACCCAGGTCCTCTTGACCTTTATTTATACATTACAATCCCTCACCAATAGCCTTAGGTTGAAACCTAGGTGCCAAAACCCTAGCTACCAAAACCCTAGGTGTCTAAAACCCTAGGTCAACTTGACCCTCTTTTTTTGGGCTTCACCAGCCTGTCTTTCCTTCTTCATCGCATAGTGATCCAAAGCATCCAATGATGGCTTTCTCTACTTGTTGAGTTGTCCACAATCCTTCTTCCTTGTTTATCTATGATCCATGATCTCCTCATCCAATGACTTGCTTTTCCACACTTCGCTCCATCTTTTCCTGCTCTTTTGCTCACTTCGACTCAATGACAGTTATTGTGTCTCCCACAAAGCTCATTTTTTACCTTTCCTTACTTTTTCTTTGCTTCCTTCCATAACCAAGGGCCAACAAAAATCTAGTGGACATAATTACAATCGGACCCAATATGCTGAAGGAAATGGAACAGCAAGTAGTTCGGATAAGGAAAAATCTGAAGATTTATCAAGACAGATAGAAAAGTCACGCTTACAGAAAGAGAACTCCCTGAGAGTTCAAAGTCGAAGACCATGTCTATCTCAAAGTTAGACCCCAGAAGAGTTCTATGAGAATGGGAGCCTGTGCCAAGTTGGCACCTCGGTATTGTGGACCCTTTGAAGTCTTAGATAGAGTGGGACCTATAGCCTATAAGATAGCACTTCCTCCCATAGTAAAGGTACATAATGTTTTCCATGTTTCATTATTGAAGAAATATGTACATAATGATAATCATATAATTGACTGGTATGTGATCCAGGTGGAGCTGGAGGGATAATTCCTACCAAAACCCCAGTGCATAATAGACAAGAAGGAAACCACACTCAGGAACCGAACCATTGCAGAGTTCAAGATGCAATGGAAACACTTTGGCCCATATGAGGCTATGTGGGAAATGGAATATGCCATGAGACAGGCATATCCGATTTTGTTTACTTCTATACATACATATCATGTTGATAGATAGAACATCGAGGATGATGATTGCTTTAAGGGGGAGGGAATTGTAACACCATGTTTCCCCCAATCTATAAATATAACTTTATTGGCCAGGAAATATGCCAAACTCAAAAGTGTGAATGTTTGATTTGACGGACCTTATGTAGAAGGTCGATGAATGTAAATTCTAATTATTTTAATAGAAAATGGTTACATGTTGCATGACTAATGAAAGAGGGGATGTTCTAAGAGAGAGACCAAACAATGTTGTGAAAGGTGGTGGAGGGGACCAAGAATGGTTGCATTAACCTCCACCGAACCAGTACCATGATGGAATTAATTTTCTCAGATCAGAACAACCCTCTAACCAGGAATGAATTTCCGTCAGGATGGTAGGTGGGAAGGCCCCCTCAAGAGTTAATGAGGGATGGGAAGACTGCGCATCGGTAAGGCTTCCAGACATGACCATGGACTAGGGGATTAGAGCCACACACAATATTTTTGAGGGAGGAAAGAAAGGAAGTATGGTGGACAGAGGGATACCTATGAAAATAATGCAGAGATGAGAACGGAAAATCTCAGGTCTGAGGAAGGATTGAAATTGAAAAGTTAGTTTTGATCATAGGGGATGGAGAGGGAGTCAGGTGAAGGAGAGTAACCTTCATCCTCGTCTATTCATATATAGGGAAAAGGAGAGTAACATTCATCCATAACTTTTGTTGAGATGGAAGTGAGAGATTGAGTCTCAAAGTATCGTGGCCTAAGCTCGGGGGTGGCCAGTGATAAATCCATTGGGATTGACTAAGCCTATGGTTGGGTGGAAATGAGCACCTCTCTTAGCAATCGAATCTTGCCTTATGGTTCTGACAAGTGTCTTTATGCCTTGTTCTTTGAATTGGAAATAATGAATTGCATGCTTGTATTTATATGCCAAAAATGGTTTCTGTACTGAATTATTAAGTTAGAAGTATGCATTCTTTCCTTGAGAACTTTCATATCTGCTTGATTTTCCTTATGCACTAGCTTCATTCCTCGAAATTACTTTCCCAGAGAATTTTTTCATCATCCTAGAGTCGCGTGAGTACTTCCTGATTGCAGAGGTTGAACCCTGCAATCACTACGAGGACGGAGTCCAATACTCTTAGGAGAAGTAGTGCATGTATGCACCAAGTCTGTACAAGGTGGGAAGATACCAAGACCATCTTAAGTCCTAAAGTTGAGGAATGAATGTAAGGAATGCATGGAAGAACACTTTCAAGTGTTACATTCAAGAGGAAGAGTGAAAAACCCTTAAGCCTTCCAGAGCCAATGAAGCTCACAAAGATTAGTGAGGTTCAAGTATCGAAAGGGAATATCCCTTTGTTTAGAAGATGAATGGAGGATATCCATTCGGGAGGACTCAGGGTCTGTCGCGACCGTTAGATTTGAAGAAGGGGCGCAGGTGTTAACGCCTCGAATCCTTCAATATTTGCAAGATCGCACATCAAGATATTCTCACATTGGTGCGACTAAACTCCCGAAACCCAAAATTGCGATGTGATCTAGACCATAGATTGTTGGCACAGGGGCAGACGTGGGGTTCAACATTACAACAACACACCAACAAAGCCCTAACTACTATCCCTTTAGGCAACACCTGCAAAGCAAATGAAGTCTCACTCGAGGTAGAGGAAGGGGTGGTTGCAAGACTCAGGTGTTTACAACCTTTGCTAGGACACAGATCTGTGATTACAATACTTAATAAAGCACTTAGCAAAAGAAGATATAAACATGTTAATACAAGCACAAAGAAAGACAACACAGTGTTTACGTGGTTCACCCCCACCCTGGGGATATGTCCACCAACTCTTCTTCTTTATTATCTTCAGTGAATTGGTTCTAAGCACAGAGCCATCAAAACCCTACTCTGCACAGGACAAAAGATCTACGCAGCTCGCTAGATCCTTCTTCCTTGCGTTATAACACTCATCCTTCCACAATCTGTTACAAATAATTGCACTTATCTCTGCAAGTCTCTTACAGTCATGCACAAACCACTTACAGACTCTACTTTCACTTAGCATACATTCACATCACATAGATGCACTATTTGAATCCTTCTTACATTGCCTAGCCTTCTATTTATACATACAAAAAAGGCCTAAACATGGGTAAACCCATGGGCCGACATCCCATTCCCATTACATATTCCCCAAAACCCAAAAAGGATCCAAAAGTGGGTCAAGATCCCGTTATCTACGCTTCGTCTTGCACTCCTCCTTTGATAGGTTGTCGAAGTCCCAAAATAGGTCAATATGACCAAGAATCTCCCAAAACTTAGTCAAGGGCCAACAGGCCCCCAACACTCACCTCTGACTTGTCCTGAGTCACTCTGATCTTTCCAATTCTTCTTTGACCTATTGTTGTGTGACAACCTCTTTCTCAGTGAACTCTTGGATCACTGCATCATTCACAGGCCCTTCTAAGCCCTATTCTATTGTGATGACAACCTGTTCTAGATCTACTCCTCATCTTTCAACCTCTATGAATAATTGGCACGCATTATCTTGCACTGGTTGAAGCCATTGAGTAACTTCCATCACTCTACTTTGAATTGTATGGATCTGCTACTAGGCGGTGTGTTGCTCCTGAGACTGCTTCATTCTTTCCACGACCGACAAGGCCTTCAGTTGTGCATGTAGTGTATCTGCGTGCTAATTTTCTTCCTTGAGTTGTGACTCTAATACCTGTAGCTCTGGATTCTCGGTTAGGTTCTCATATGTTTAGGCACTACGGTTACTCAGTTTCTTGCACTCCAAGTCAAGAGATTTTAGTCTATCAACTAGGTTGTGGGCAGTTGCTTCCCTTTGGTCTCTTACATCTTGAGGGGTCTTAGGCACAGTGTAGAGCTACAAGTCTGATATGCATTGTTGGAGCTGATGGATTAATTCTTCAAGTTGTTCCACCTACTATGGAACTTGCTCTTCGGTCTTTACTTCTATGACTGTCATAGAGTGAAGTGCTATGTGAACCATTTCCTTTACTTCGACTTGGTCTGGGAGAAACTATTCTTTGCTTTGCTGCAGTTGTGATTTTTCTTCATCCCATTTCACTTGCAGAGCAAGATTTTCCCATTCTGCAGTACTGCGTTGTTCTACAAGGTCTCCCTATACTTGTGCCATAGCCTAGGTAGCTTGCATTGTTTCTTCCTAAGCTCGTCAAAGGTGAGCTTCAACTATATCAACAATGCGATGGATTTGAGCTAGTGCATCTCCCAGTTATGATGTTCCTGTTGACAAAGGCATAGTCGATACTACGTGAGGTCATGGGTCCATGACTGAGGGAAAATCTTTGAATTCTTTCCTTTTTTTCTGGTCAGGTACTTATGTGGGGTGAGCATGTTGTAGACCTTCTTGTCGCAGAGGTTGAAGTTGCTAAACTTCAACACTGCTATATTTTCTTGATCTGCGTGAACTGTGTGTATCCCCTTTTGGAGGTACATGGTGACCAATTCATACTCAAAGTATCTAGGCAAACTGTCTTGATTTATTGCATCACTCAGAGGTGGTAGGTAGGTGGGAAATATGCTCGGAATCAACTTAGCATTTGCGAGATCGTCTCTATGTTAAGTTCGCTTTTTTTCTATGGGCCATGATGGTCTAGCTCAAGCAATGGATGGAGAGGCTGACAGTCCTCTCGTCGATGATTCTTGTAGACTGGTAGAAAATCCTCTCTCTGACATGACTCTTTCAATCATCAAGTCGAGGAGTAATTTTGTTACTAATTCTTCAACTGCGGTGAGATCATTGGACATACGCACTCAGGATTAATAATATCGGGTTCACAATTAACTTAGATATTACACTAGAATAAACAACAAGAGGGAAATGATCACTGTATACAATTCACTTGGTCTGCAAGCTCAAATTCTTGGTTTAGCAAAAGTGTTCTCCGTGCATGGCGCAATGGGATAAATAGGAAACTCGGAAACAGTTCACTTGTAATAAGTATGAAGCCTCATTAACTCTTGTTATGTCCACTATGGCGCAGTACAATGATCTGGTGTTGAGCTATTAATGTTTTTGACCCGTTCAGAGTGGCAGTAAAATGGATATATCAGTCCCAACGGCTATATTGCCTCACCATGGCAAAGTACCATGTGTCGCTATTCTAATATCCCAGCAAAGCTCCCATTCTACAATTTTTTTGTCTGCGAAGTTCCCTCTGGAACCTTATGTAACTTTTCAAACCTATCTCCCTTCTTACTTAGCTTTCTAGCCTTCCTCCCAGTGAGCTTCATCTCGGTATTCCTTTTTCCATGCTGATTCTTATCGTCTTCGTACATAGTCACTTTGCGTTGTTGATATTATCTCCTAAGACTTAGGGGTAACCCCTCTTCTTTATCCGAGATAGGTACTTCAGTCTCCTATGATTCTTCTAATGTTCTTGCAGCTTCAACATCTAGGTTTCTAGTGTTAAATAACTTCGACCTATTCTCCTATTCTTCAATCAAGTATGTGATCCTTCTAGTCATGAAATCTTTTAACTCTTGTCTCTTCTACTCCAAAACTTATTCTTCTTCTTTTCATCTAGCTTGATCTCTTTCAATCCAAGGTTTCCCTAGTAACATGGTAAATGTGGTGTTGTCCTCAATAAATTGAATAATCTCGAAATCTTCTAATGTCGAAGTTCCATTTGCATTCATAGGTATTTGAGTGAGCCTCCCACACAGGTTTACCAGTTTTCCTCTGAATACCCCTATTCCTCCTAATGAAGGAATCATAGAAAACCTTCCTATAGCTTCCCAAGATATCTTTGTCATGATATTCGCTTGTGTTTCCTCATCTAGAACACAGTCAATGTCAAAGTCTCTTATTCTTTCTTAAAGGCATTCCTTGTCTTTAAATATCTCTGATAATCTAACATGTCGGTGTTCATTCAAGGTTTCTTTCATCTATAGAAATACCTTCTCTGATTTTTTCTGGGGTTCTTCTATAGCCTTAGTTTTTGGATCTACCTTAGGGTTTTCTTGTCTTATGTTCATACTTTCAATCTTAGCAATCATTCTAGGGAAATCCAACACTTCATGGTCCATAGCTTTGCAACAAAGACAACCATATCTTCTCCCAGGGCATGCCTTAGCAAGATGTCCTGATTTTCTATGGCTATAACAGAGGGTTAAACCTCTCTTTCTTTTAAATGATCCCCAACTTCTCCTATACTAAGCGCTAGGATCATAGGAGCTAACCTACAATAAATTCTTTCTAGGATCTTGCATTCATTCATTAGTCCAAACATTCTTTCTATGCATAGGTATAACATATCTTTCACTATTCTTATCAGATCTATTCATATCAAATCTTCTTTCATCTATTAATACCCTAGTTTTCAAACTAGGAAAAACTCTATTAAACATACCTAGATCCATACTCTAGAAACAAAAATTTCCACTTATCTTACTTCTACAAATCACAAAGCTTCTATATCTAAAACTTTTAACTATTCTTACCTTTATCAGAGCACATAGCTTGCAGATATTACCTCTTTTTAATCAATAATTCTCACTTTTACCTTTCTTAGAGCACAAAGCTTTTAGATCTTGCTTCTTTTCTTCAAATCCAACCTCTTTTATTTAGATTGGGCTTCTTTATTTTAGCACAAAGATTTATAAATCAAGTAGAATACTATGCACTAGAGCACAAATCTTTCACAATTTCAGGATGAATCTTTGCACAAAGCTTCTATTAGATTACTGAGAGGGGGGGTGAATCAATAATAGAGAAATTTAATCCTTTTTAACCATATAATCCAAGTGTTATATCAATGAAGAATTATCATCCAATAACTGTAGAGTAAATAAGAAATGAAAAAATGAACAAACATACACATACATAGTACACCAACATTTTACGTGGAAACCCAAATCGGGAGAAAACCACGGAATTATTTTTCTTATATGTCTTGAATAATTACATTCATTGGAAGCACCAACTTCCTTTGTTTTCCGGCTGCAACTAGAAGGAGGCTCCAACCCCCTATTTTCTCAGGCTACAACCTAAG
>JASDQU010506117.1:26442-42139 GCA_032191745.1 Picea mariana | reverse complement strand
CAAACAATAAAGGATACAAATGCTATAATAAGAGGCTTCATAAATTGGTTGATTGTATTGACATAAAAGTTGATGAAGAAATTTCGGTACGAGATGTAAGCAGTGTTGAATCAACAACAGAGGATATAGTTGAAGTTGAAGATGAACAGGTCCAAGAATCAGAAAAATAAGACTCTGAGTCAGATGAAGATAAAAATACTCAGGCAGACTCAAATCAACAGACAACATCAAATCCTTCCTCCATAATTACTCAAAACAATCATCCTGCAAGTCATATAATTGGTGATAAAGAAAAAGGTGTACAAACCAGGAGAAGGATAATCAAAGACACCAAGAAATCACATATAGCCTTCATACCCATGGTGAAACCCAAGAACTTTAATGAAGCCATTAAAGATGTAAACTGGTTAAAATCAATGAATGAGGAACTGGATCAGATTGAGAAGAACAATACTTGGGATCTTGTTCCTAGACCTGCAAATAAGAATGTAATTGACTCCAAATGGGTGTTTAATAATAAAATGAATGAACAAGGATTTTTTTTTTAAAATAAAGCCAGATTAGTCTATAAGGGGTATGCACAAGTTGAAGGATGAGATTTTGATGAAACATTTGCACCAGTGGCAAGATTGGAAGCCATCAAAATGTTTCTTGCCTATGCATGTCATAAGAACTTTAAAGTATATCAGATGGATGTTAAGTCAGCATTTCTTAATGGATATCTAGAATAAGATGTATATGTGGAGAAACCTGAAGGATTTTCACTGACAGATAATCTTGACTATGTCTGTAAGTTGAAAAGGGAATTATATGGACTGAAACAGGGACCATGAGCCTGGTATTATAGACCAGACAAATTTCTACAGGACAAAGGGTTCAAGAAAGGTATTGTTGAGAGTAATCTATACAGTAAGTCTAAAGGTGATGATTTATTATTTGGTTTGGTATATGTAGATGATAATATTTTTTTATGCACTGATGACCCTTCAGTTCAGCAGTTTGCTAATTCAATGCAGACTGAGCTTCAGATGTCCATGATATGAGAACTATCATATTTTCTTTGTTTACAAATCAATCAGAGTTCTACAGGGATATTTATCTCTCAAGAAACGTATTTGAAAGAGATGTTAAATATGTTTCAAATGGAAGATTCTACACCTGTGAGCACACCTATGGTGATTGGTTGCAAGCTTAGTAAAGATGATATTTCACCTGATGTTGATCAAACAATATATCGATCAATGATAGACAGTATTCTGTACATCACAACATCCCATCTTGATATAATGAAAGCTGTTGGAATGGTAGGTCATTATCAGTTTGCTCCTAAAAAAAGTCATTTAGCAGATGTCAAAAGGATATTCAAATATTTGAAGGGTATAATGACTTATGGTCTCTGGTATCCTAGAAATCAAAATTTTCAATTAACTGCATATTCAAATTTTGATTGGAAAAATTGTTTGGATGAGAGAAAGAGCTCCAGTGGAGGTGCATTCTTATCAACTACAAAGGCATAGTACATTGTAGAGGCAGAGTACATTTCATTATCCACTACAGAGGCAGAGTACATTGCTGTTGCTACTTGCTGCACTCATATCTTATGGATGATACAAACTCTTACAGATTTGAAGGTAAGTTATACTGATCCAATTCCACTTCACTGTGATAACATTAGTGCCATTAGTGTATCCAAGAATCTAGTATTTCATTCCAATACCAAGCACATCCCCATAAAATACCATTTTCTGAGAGAGAAGGTCATGAATCAGATTGTTTAGGTTCATTACATTCCAACCATAGAACAAATTGTAGACATCTTTGCTAAACCCCTATCCAAGACACCATTTGAATATATCCATCAAAAGTTGGGTGTCATCCCTTCTCTCACCTAAGAGATTCCATCCTGTCAGGGGGAGTATGTGTTGGTTGAATATCTGATACCTCTGAAAAGTACTGCAATAGCTCAGGGGGAGCATGTTCTCATGACATTGATGTCAATGGGGGAGAAAAGGTGTGATCTGGATGCTACAGTTGGAGTTCTAAGTAGAATAGTGTAGCCTTTCAGGGTTTCCATCAATGCCAAAGGGGGAAATTGTTGCCATGTTTTTACAGGAAGAGTGTGCTTGTCATTGATGGAAAGAACAACAACGACAATGGAAAATAGGAAAAGCATACGCTCAGGAGGAGAAGAGAACAGTATGCAGATATCAAAGCTCAAAAAGGAAAGCGCACTACATAAACGTGACTAGGATCAAGTCCTTGATCGTGGATCTGCTTCGAGATTCTTCACGATTGTTGGATCACTTTAAGTGGAAGGATATGATAGGAAAGGGTTGATATATGAGATCTTGATCACCCGAATATCGGTCGACCATTGGATCACTTTAAGTGGAATGATAGGATAATCAAAGGCTGAGATCTAAGATCTCGATCACCCGAATATCCATCAGCAGTCGGATCACCTTAAGTGGAAGGATAGGATAAGCAAGGGATGATATCTGAGATCTCGATCACCTGAATTTTCGTCGGTCGTTGGATAGAAATAAATGGAAGGATAGGATAAGCAACGATGGAGAGTCATTGGATTTAATCCAAGGCAAAGATGCATCGTAGACAGTTTGAGCCATTGATCTAAGATCTTGATCAAACAAACATCATTTTCTTTGGTTCTAGATATGTGAGGAGGTTACGCTCCAGAAAAATATCACTTCAAGTATTTTCAGTTTGAGATATGAAATTCCCGAAGCCCAGAGAGATGGAGAGAAGAAATAAATTCTCGACCACCAGATCATCAAAAGTAGATATCAAATGTCAGATTGTCTAAAGAAGAACTCAAGTGTCAGATCATCCAAAGTGAATCTAGGTTGTCTGATCCAGAGCCTTAGTTTGATATTTGAAATCCTCGAAGCCCAGAGAGCCAGAGAGACGAAATAAATTATCGACTACCGAATCATCCAAAGTAGATATCAGTCGTCATATTGTCCAAAAAAGATCTCAAACGTTAGATCGTCCGAAGTGAATCTGGGCCGTCTAATCCATAAAATACATGGCGTAAAACTATGGACTCCAATTAAATACCTAAAGTAAGACTCAATCATCCAATTCGAGAGGACACGTGGTAGGAATCTGGATACTTCAAGGGCAAGTGAAGTTTGAGACTTGAGATTTTAGAAGTCCAGAGACCCAAAGGATATCATAACCATTGAATCGAGAAAGGGGCTGCAGAATCATTGATCTGGTTGAAAGGTCAAATTCCTGAAGTAGAGGTTGAGTCATTGATTAAGAAGGACAGGTGTCTACAGATCATCTACTCCGAAAGATTGGCATATGGAGGAAAGCAGGGTTTGTGATTTGAAACTCCCGAAGCCCGGATCACGAAGTAAATCACAGTCATTGATTTAGGAAGGCTAGATCTGAACCATCAGTTCAGGAGCACCGTCAAGATTATAAGATCGACGGTCCCGTCGCATTATACGGATTAAAGGTATGAAAAATTTAAAATTTTGAGGGCGAGCCACAATCAAAACCATGGTTTTGGAGAAAGGACACGTGGAGGCTCGAGGTAAACTGCGGGGAAAAACACAATTTTATGTCAAACCACCTTTGGTCACGCCCGCAATCTAGTCGTCACATGAGATCATTGTCCAAGGTCACATCAACAAAAGATAGGGGAAGGAGCTAGAGCTTCTAGGCTTGACTTCGGAGGTTGCGCAATTGGAAAGTCAAAATACCTATGTGTGTATAGTCCAATGGCATTGATCAAACAGAATCTGATCGAAGGGTTTCTGTTTCACTTTGTGGTTTCTTGATCATTTACAATTCAGTTACACTAATTGAATCATTGTTCTGGGGCATTGGAATTATGGGTCTTGAGCATTTTTTATTCTTGACCTGGGCACTGGAGATTTAGAGCATAATGGATGATGAGGGCATGAATAAAAGAAATATGTCGTGACAGAGGAAGGTTGTTGTTTCTTTGAAAAACACTTTGAACTGTATGTAATGAAGATTACAACATGAACAGAGAGAGAAAATGCATAGATGAAGAATAGAATCTTGACAAAGAAGAAATGGTGAAAAGAGAAGACTGTATAAGAACCTAAAATCATGATAAGTACAGAGGAAGAGAAGATGGAAAGAGATAGAAAGTGGAGCCAAGCATGAATAGACAGAAGCAGAGAAGAATTGCAGAACGGAGAAGAAGTGGTAAGCATTGATATGTCTGCATTGTTGTAAGGTATTTTTCAAGTAAATGTTTATAATCAGGGTGGTAGGGTGGTGCTAGGGAGGACTGTGGTCCTCTGATATTCAAGTTGGTGCTTGAATACTGGGAGTTCTAGCTTCCATCTAGTTGTGGCTAGAAAATAGGGTGGCAGGGTGGTGCTAGGGAAAACCAAGAGTTTTATGGGTGTAATTTTGTGCTAGTATAAGTGGAAGTAGGTGCTTCCATCCAGTTGGTGATGGATATCATAAGGAGAAAATATGCTTCTTTCTAGTGGGTGCTAGAGAATCTTGAGGGCTAGTGCTCTCAACAAGTTGCAGTTTGTTAAAGAAAAGGTTGTAGCCTCATTTTGAGTTGGTGCTCAAAGATTGATGATGTACAAAACATAAAAGACTGCATATCATTCTAAGAAGAATAGGTTTTCTCCATTTACGGGTTTCCTAATGAATATTTGTCTCTATGTATATCATATGTGTGATTGATATTTACTATTTATGTTGTTCATGACTTGCATAATCTTGATGATCACTTGGAGGAGCTTAATAATATTTTAATAGGCATAANATGGGTTTATCCTCCCTAGGTAATGTACCCGGGGAGGATAGTATGGGGTACCTAGGGAGGTATCAAGGGGATAATGAATGTAATGTAGCCATAATAATGGAATAGGCCCACTATGTAATTAAAATGAAATAATGTAATAATAAGGGGTAGTTAGCATAAACCCCTAGGAATAATCATGAGAAATTATAAATAAACATGAGTATCATTGTATTGGAGATGTGTTGGATTGTATTTTTTTTTTAGCAAGCATGGCTTGTGGAGTGATTCTTTCCATAAGGAGTAATTGATGGTGTTTCCCTACCTTAAAGGTTATTCTATGTATATTCTTTGTGTTGTTCATGGTGAATTGTTTTCGTATTTTTGAAGTTTGAGGGTTTATTTATGATTTTTAATGTTTCATTCTCTCTTATATCTATCAAGGTTTACTACAAGTGGTATCCGATACTTTTCTTGGGTACAAATTAAGATATTGTTTTTTCTTTTTTTTGTATTTTTTATGAAAAAAAGAGGATGGAAGAATTTAAGTCAATTTATAAAATTTTATATGAATAATTTGAAGAAACCAACCATATATTTGAGTTCCTCTCAAAAGAATACCCAAGTTCATATAAAAAACTTCCAAAACTGAGTTTGAGAAGAAAAGTTATTGTTGTTTTTAAATCAACTATTTTAAGGGTTTTTTCTAGTGACAGTCATGTGGTTTTCAAATTAGATATATTTTGTTAGAGTGCACATATTTCATTCAAACTAGTTCCAATAGATCCAGAAAAGTCACGGGATTTTATAATTGGGGTCATAATAGCCAAGATGAGAAGTATAGCAAAAGCTATGTTATTTTTACATTTTTGCACTCAAACCTTATCTATAGAAAGGAGATCCATTGAAAAATAAGTGATTTTATATTAACCCTAGTTTTATTTTTGGGTTTTCACAAGCAAGATGTATTTTATAGGAAAATATGATGGTCCTAGTATTGAAGAATACTCAAAAGAAATGAAGTTCGTATAGGGAAAGAAGTGGAAAATTACTCTTCATATTTTTTTAGAGATGATGTGGCCACATGGAAACATTCTCTTAACCATGAAAAGATGAAGGAACTTTCAGATCAAGAATATGAAAACGAACTTTTAGATAGGTGGTATCATGTTGGTATAATTTTCGTGTGACAACTTCATATTACAGGTTTATGGATATATTCAATAAGAGAAGGTCATTGTTTATATTAACCCTAGTTACAAGAATAATCTCATCAATGTTAACTTGGATAAAAGACTACAAGTCCCCGTAAATAATATTCAAAGCACATAGGTTGAGGGTGAAAATGTTCATGTTTTTAAAGATTTGATTATTACTATGGATAAATATGTGTTGCATTCATATTTTTATGCTATAGACATGGACGTTTTGGATATTCTTTTAGGATATCCTTGGATGGACTTAGTTGGTACAATTAATATTAATGTGCAAAAGAAGTTTTTGAATATTTGGCACAAGAAAAAGAAAATAACATTGCAGGATATGTCTGTTATTAAACAAGAAGGGTTAGAGGGGGCACTTGAAGTAATCATTGCAGGGAAACAAATTATAATACCTAATGACACATCAGATGAGGAGTTTGGGTTTGAATAAAAAGAAGATCCTATAGAAGAACTTAAATAAAATACCCAATAAGGGCATAAAAAGGAAGAAGAATCTAAGGAACCACATGATGAAGAGTCAAATAAAGAAGAATTAATAGTTAAGGTCGTTGTCTATTACAACCTGCACCACACAGAGAAATAACACCCCTCAATCTAAGGTCATGAGCATCAAAAGCCTTACTATGGATCAACATGGAACCAGAAAAGAAAACTAGCATGGCATTGTGTCATGCTTATTTTCAAGGGAATTTGTATCCCGCGTGGGCCATTTCTCATATTTCTTGACCACCCACGTCAGCCTTCCTAGTCATCAAGTTGTTTTCAGTTATATCATTGTCTTTTTCCTTTTACTCGTTCCAGTGTGGAAGGTCCCCATTGACTTATCGTTGGTGGGTCATATTGTTGGCACACTTAGTTATACTGAGAGGGGAGTGAATCAGTACAAGACTATTTTTTATTTTCTTTCAATATTTATCAATGTATCACTTTGCCAACTATATCTGTTAATGATAAATACACAACCATATAGTCCAGAGTACACATAGATTTAACGTGGAAACCCAAATGGGAGAAAACCACCAAAAAAACCTTTTATAAAATCATGTAGGCACCAACCTTTAGGAAACACCAATCCCCTTTGTTGCACACCAACTCAACACTTATTGTAGGCACCAACCTACATCTGCAATATTTGTAGGCATCGACATATAGGAGATGCCAATACCCTTAGCTGAGAACCAACTCAGTAATGTGTAGGCACCAACCTAATGGAGAGACCAATCTCCTCAATCTGTCATTAATGTCAAATATTCTCTTTCCCTCAAGCCTTCACTTGCATAAAATTGTTTCTCTATCTCTTATGTCACAACACATTCCTTCAGTTCACAATCTTCTTGATTTATGAAGTTCCTTAGACCTTGCACCTCCCAACCACCCTTAGACGATTACATTATCTTTCTTTCAATATTTGGGTTCCTTGGACCTTAGAGCCTCAAAGCGTCTCTTCACATGATCCTTTATCACTCATTTTTTCCCACATTTGACTTGGATTTGAGTATCATTATTTATACAAATCATACACCCAAGGGTTTTTCCACATATATAAGGAATATTTCTCATGAGGTCAACTCTAGATCGCTTGGATCTTCCTTAAAATATGGACTTCATAAATCCTTCGAAATTGGTCCCAAATTCCTCCTATTTCACACATTATATGATCACTAGATTGAACATAACTTTGAACACTCATTAGCCATCAGATGCGGTCCCTTGAATCGATCGTGGTCATTGATCCATTCTATACACATCATACAACACAACCTCAACACTCAGCTACCATTTGATTCATCTTCGAATTTAATCTTGACCATTGATCTATTTGTTGTCCACCAAAACACATCGTGCAATTGTAATGCACAACAGTCATCCGATCAGTCCTTCATTTGATATCGATCGTTAATATTTTCTTATTCTCTATCTAATACAACACGCAAATGACCTTAGTGCTCAACACCTATTGGATCTAGTTCATGATCAATTCTCATGTTTTAATATATTCTTAGCATATAGGGACCATCGGGTCTTGCAACACACATCATATGACTCAATACTCAAAAATCATCAGATCTTGCTTCGAATTAAATGTTCATCATTGATTTTATATCACTGGCCACTGGAACACTCGACACAACCTTGACTCTCAACAACCATCCAATTTGGACTCTGATTAAATATTATTCATTGATCTATTAGCTTGATGGTTTCACCACGGGTCTAAGGCATATCATTTCTTCATTTAAAACTTTTGTGGCCTCCAAAATACACCCTCGTGTTCCATCACACTTATTTTGCACCCATACTTAGAATATTTTCAAGCATTTCATCACAGCTCTAAGGCATTTTCTTGACTCTCTTTTCTATATCCGCAACCATGTATGTCCGACCAATTCATTCTTGATACTTAGTCAGTTTTTGATATCTCATTGCGATTTTGTGGGTTTGCACTCATTTCATTATTTCTTCACATACTCCTAATTCTCGATCGCTCCACTACAATCCACATTTGTCTTGATACTTAGTCATTTTTTAAGATCTCATCGCTAGCCACAGTACTTTGATCTTAGCGGTTGATATTCGATGATCAATAGTTAATATTTAAGCATAATTAATTTTTTTGATCCATTGTGTTGATGTTGTTGATGAGGTGGCTTCCACGTGGAATTCTTCTACATGTATATTGGATGATGTGGCATCGATATGTGTCTTGACACATGGGACTGCACATGGCATATGCCAAGCTTCTTGTTATGGAACTGGTGTGGTACTGATGTGGACACCCTCTAATGAGGCATTCATCTTACTGGACATGTGGTGTTGAAGTGGCATCTGAGCTTTCTCATCGAGTATCAGGCCCCAATCCTTTGATATTAACCATTGATCTCCGTATATAAATGGTCAAGATTTAACCACTAAAATTTAATCCTTTGCACATGGTTTTGTAACTTTTCCATTCTTATTCAAACAACTTCATGTCACCTTTTCAATACAAACCCACTGGAGTCAATTTTTTTTTATGAATATGGGATATATCAATTGTCGCCATTCACTTCAATTTGAGCAAGTGAGACCTTATTTTCAATATCAACATTTCTTAGGACTGTAAAGAGATTATCTCATCCTCCTCATACCTCTATAAAAAGTTCAAAAACTTGTCTTTCCTTTGTTGTCCTTGTTATACAATTTGAGTTCTTCCTTGATTTGTTCTTAGGTTTTAACAATACTCCCCTATCATATCTCATTCCTCAATTTCTTTTTTATCAGAGTCATCGTGTTCCTCTTTCCTTCATTCACATAGAGCCCTGTACCCAACAACTTATTGATGCGTAGGGACATACTCAAAATCCTTTGTCTGGTTTGATTTGAAGTATGGATACATCCTTATCTCCTCTTTGGTTGTAGCAGTTTGTATACTTCCTTCCTCAACTTGCCTTTATTTACACAGGGTAGATATGAAATAACTCATCAATTCAAAACTAACACTATGCAACATTGTTTCCAATATTCTATATCCTTTCACATCAATGACAACATTGTTTCCAACAATATCCCCCTATCTTTGACATCAATGAAAAAATTATTTCCAGCAAACTCACCCTTTTTCATTGATGGAAAAACTTAGTTATTTTGGTACTCCTCTATTTCCTACATGTCTCTCTTTCTGCAAATCTCCCCCTTTCTCTATAATCTCCCCCTTGGAGATTAATGGAAAATGGATTTCTTCCCCTTGCACTGTACTCTTCATTTTATGTTCTACAAACAACAACCTTCTTGTTTTTCTGCAACTCCCCCTAAGCTTGTGCTTCTTCATGAAACTTCCATTACATCCTTTCTTTTTATCCTCAGGCTTCTTTTGGTGAAAACGATATTCATCAATATCCATTTGAAATAATGAGTCACTTGATACACTCAACTACAAAGTCTTATATCAACATATTTATGTATCAACGTTACATATTTATTTCTCAACTATCCTTTTCTTCTAATTAATTGGAGTGCATAACCAAACGAGTCATATCTCTACTTGTTGTGACCAATTCTTTATAGTTTTGGATAGTGCCTTCCATTTTGTTTTTGTTGTCCATTTGCAACTTGTAACATTCCCAACCACTAGCAAGATGGATATGCTACCCAAGAGCGCTCTTCTTGAACCAATTTCAAATTATGATATCGGTTAATTAATAAAGAATCATGAAATACTCATATGCAATAATCAATATTCATGCTTCAACATAAAAAAAAATGAATAATATTCCATGCACAACAATAACCAACAAGCATGCATATTATAAATATGAATCTCGGAGATAAATAAATACATAGTAGAAGATACATTATAAAAAAAACATAGAGAGAAATTATCTTTTCAAGTAAACATTCACCAAATGGTTGCATACCAAGTATGTTCCTCCCAACCATAGACACTATTGTTCATTCACTCACAACAACAGTTTCACCACCACACCAGGGCTATGAATCCACAAGGTCAGGTCCTAGGCCAAATCTAAAAACACACTAGTTAGCTAACAAGTTCTCTGGTTTTCCCAACCACACAACAATCCTAATTTCTATCTCTCAGATTTTCCCTTCAACCTGCACAACCCAGAGAAATGAACCCCTTTATATGCCATGCAATCCCTCGGGCCATTACATTTCTCTCCAGGGCTCTAGTGCTATTCATCAAGAAATATCCCTGCTATAAAATCAAAGGATTCTTAGTTGTGGACGGTCCTTTCTAAACTTCCATCAATCTCATGCACAGAAGAATCCATTCCCTCATGGAATGATCAATAATTTGTTACAACCACCTAGCAATGTCTCTCCTCTCCCAACCATTCGTTTCAATGCTTAGACCAAGAGCACACAAATTAGCAAGAATGAGGAACAAAAAATGAAAGAGTGAGAAGAGTGTAAGAGTGAATGGAGAAGAACCCCCCCTCCCCCAATAGCCTGCAAGAGGATTTTATATAATTACATGAAATTAAGAACTACATGACCTCCCCCCCAAGAAGCTCATGTAACCTATTTTCTCAATTATTTATCAATATGGGTAAATAAAATATAATAAAAAGGACTTAGCCCCTTTAGTCCCCCTCTATCATGGAATCATAGCCCACTATCTCTTGTCCTTCTCCATATTGTATCCAACATTGTATTTTTTATTAATGTATATAGAAGTATTACATTTTCTCGGCACTTCATCCCCTTTTTAAATTTATCGTCTCACCGCCCTAATGTCACATTTACATAATGTATTCTAGTTCATTGGGATTAAAATCGGGGTGTTACATCCCCCTCCCCTTGTTTTGGCACTATCCTTAGTGAACAACACCATACCGATGTTCTTACAATTACAGGCACTCTATCCTTTAATTTGTACAGGTAATCTAGCCAATTGTTAATATACATAGGCACTCTGGCCTAAAATAAAACATGCATACATAAGCACTCTGGCCTAAAATGAAACATGCATACATAGGCATTTGGAAACAAAATATGTATAATGATATTCAGAATTTATATTTCTGACAGTAGTTCCAACCATCCCTATCATCCTACAAAACCCAAAGAAATGAACCCCTTTCTCTGCCATGTATTCCCTCAGGTTTTTCCACTTCTCTCCAGGGCTCTAGTGCACTCGACTAGGAAGTTTCAAAGTTGCATCTCCAAGAAATCCAACAGCAACAAGTCCATTGGACTTTCTTCATTCTATGCCTTCATCATTAAGCTTGATTTCCTTCTATTTCTCTATTTCCTGAGCTTCCATCTTTCATATCCAACATCTCATATATATTATACACATATAGTCATCATGAGATATCATTATAGAAATTTTCAATCATAAATGTCAAATCTGTTTTATATAGGAAAAACAAATTTCCAAGCATGAGCTTCCTGCTCATAATTCATTTTCCTCTTGCAGCTATAGGCATTAATATTTATTATGGCTTACAACAATTCCATACCCAATACCCTTATTCCTATGATTTTCTCAATATTCAATCATCCAAACCAATTGTTAGTCATAACAATTTTTAATTTCTCAAATCTGTTTATATATACATGAAATAAAATTCCGAGACATGATATTTATGCTCAAAATGTTTGGCTCTGTAGCTATAGATATCGATCTTCCTTATGGGATTACATCCCTGCCATATTCAAAACCATTCTACTTACAATTTCCTCAATTTACACTTAGCCAAACAAATTGTTAGCATATCAAAACAAATATACATTTTCAAATATGTTTTATAATGGAAATCGAATTCCCTAGTTATGAGGTTTTTACTCAAAATGTTTGGCTCTTGCAGCAACATGCATTGATATTCTTTATGGGATTACATTTATACCATATACAAGACTATTCTTGCTGCAATTATCTCAATTTACATGTATCCAAACATATTATGAGTAATTTATGTACAATGGAAACAAGTTATATAAAATTGTTTACAACTACAATTCAATTACTTCCACTCATTCTTGACATCAAATGAAATTCAACTATTGAATGGAATGAACCCATCATTCTCTACACACATATTATTATGTTCCCCTGATAGAGATTTTGCATCTATCATCATTATTTAACTATTTAACCTGAAACTTTCTTGTTGCAATATCTAACAACTCTTGAAGTGTTTTCAACTTCATGATTTAGCAATACTCACATCATTTCAGTTGTTAGCATAATCATTTCTATATTATATAATATATACATGCATTCACCAAAATGCATTCAATAATTCCCCTAATACCACTTGTAACATTTTCAACAACTCCAAAAATATAATGCAACTATCCATCATTATGTATTTTCAGCACCACATGCTTTTCATAATGCAACAAATAATTATTGAATAAAATAAAAATCAATGTGCCAATACCCATGAACACATTTACACAATGCATCCTTGCATTTACTACATAATACCACATAAATATACCATGCATTCACCAAGGTGAGTTTGAAGGCCTGGCCAATGCCAAAACACATCATCCACACACTTCCTACTACTTGTCTGACTATTTGGATACATTCCTTTTCAACCCAAACACAACACCAAGAATATAATTCTTAAGTCTTCTTCAGTGTCGGGAGCGAGGTTGTAGTGCAAACATTAGCTATACATTAGATACCATTGAACACTAACATAACGCTATAGCCCTTCCATATCCAACCATCTCATGGTCTCACACATGACTAACTCTATGGATATTTTATTGTTATAGCAAGAGTATATCTCTTGTCTTGACCTAGTTATGATCTCATAACCAATCATAAAAAAATATGTAACTAAATTTTATCTAAATGAATTCTAGCATCAACAACATTTGCATATGCTAGGCATTCAACCATTACATATCAATTTAAATATTGAAAAATTAACTAAGGAAAGTCTTACCTCAATCCCCTTCAACATTGAAAGCAATCAAATGAATACATGCATGGTTGTTATCAACCTACTTGATGCTACCTGATCAGTTGGTATTTGTATAAGCTCATTGCTTTCTCCTCCAACATTTTATCATCATTCCTACCACCCTCATGGGTCTTCACATAGATATAAGTAGTAGCATCCACCTCTTTAACCATGCTATATCATTTTTCCCGAATACATAATACATCATTAGTCATGCTCAATATAACATCAATATTGCATGTATATAACTGTAGCCTATTATAAGTCCACAGGCATGTCATGTGCATACCAAGCATGTATATATGCACAAATACACATCCATATGGAGAAAACATTCATTGTTAGCATGCCTACTAATGCATCTAACTTCATTGTATGCATCATGCACGCTAGTGAATTTATGTTTAAGTTCACTTATTATTTATTTATTTATTTATGTTGTGGTTGGTTTTCCTTGAATTTATTTAGATCCTTGTTTCCTTGTGTGCTCCCATTCTACTCATTTGCACTATTGTTCCCTAGTATGAACACTTTCTAGCCAATTTCCACTTCGCCATTCTGCAATACAACCAATGTGCTCTATTTACAGGAGCCTCTCTTTGGTAGTCGTATCCAAAATTTACCTTTATGAAACATTCTAGAACCCTGGAATGAGGTAGCTCACAACATTCCATCACTCTACTATCACAATATCATTGAATCAACTTAACCACAACCATTCCACATCCCTGCTATTAATTCTAGTTGTCCCTTGGATTTCCCAATTTTGGGAAATAATTCTCTTTACTTCATTTATAAATTCCTCATGAAGCCATACTTTTCGCACTCAATACCATTCCCAAGGGACATTTGTTTTCATTCAGTGGCATTTTTCAAGTGAAAGAACCTTCACTATTCTATCTCCAATTTATTTGCATTGGTATCATACTTCCACTATGAACTCTGATATCAAAAGTGGATTTTTTTCTCTTAGTACTTTTAAACATGTAGCTAAATCATAGCTAGAAAATCCTTCCCAAGAACTCTTGTGCTTGGAACATAGAGATTATTCACACCTCATCTCCTAAACTCCTTGTTCTCTTTCACATCAAGCATGGAGCTATCTACATATCTCTACCTTTAAGGCTATGGAATCTTGTGTTTCCTCTCTATGCCCATTAATGACATTATTCGCCTATTGGATTCATGTCCTATGTGAGGATTCTTCTTGCTTTGCCTACAATTCATTCACACTCTGTAACAGCTGAATGATAATCCTGTTGTTCCATTCAACACACTCTATATTAGATGACATACCTACAATGATAGGCTAGGGCCTTGATATGAAATTTTGTAGTTTTACAGGACCTCGCGGGACACAATCATGTCAACCCGTGAGGGGGACTCGCGGGACACCTATAGTGCAACACGCGAGGACCTACAAAATTTTTCTTTTTGAAAGATTTGGATCTGTTGCAGATATTCTAGATCTAGATCTAACCTATCAAATCTACCAGATCTATGCCCTTGGATGACTGAATGGAAGAAAAATAAAATGCAAGTCACAATAAGCAGAGGAAAAGGTAGGCAAAGAGATCAACTAGAGAAGAATTCTTCCCCAGTGGAGTTGTCGGTTCTGTTATGAGAATTTTTCTCACAAGGATCTTGTTGAATACACAAAAAAATCTCCCTAGGATTAGCCTAAGAATCCTAGACAGAAAGGGGGTAACTACGTCTTATGGTTTTCCTAGAAACAAGCAATAAGATCATTACACAAGAAAATGGAAGAATGACATACTTTTCTTGAAGGTTGTCATTAGTGTATCTCGGCTACTCCAGTCCTAAATTTCTAGCTCCAGCTTCTACAACCTACTTCCTACACACCAAAGACAAAACAATACCATTCTACTTCTCTTCCTAGTGTTAGAATCCTATATCTATCTTGGATATAAACTAATATATAACAAACTAAACCAGATATGAACATTTAAACATAAAAGACAAACATTCATGAGGAAAAACCAATGGTCTAGTAATAATATAAGAGAAATTACAAAAATACATGAATACCTCAAATGTTGATGCAATCTCCTTTAACTTTTGTGTTCCTTGCCTCTCCTTGCATCTCCTTGGTCAGGCTAGACTTCACTGAATTCTAATTGTGATGATGGATACCTCTGCAGTTGGACAACATAACCATACCATTCAATTCTTTCTATTTTTTTCCCCAAGACTTGCCTTTGTTATATAGCTCTTGGAGGAGGCTTGGAAGAGCTTCTAGATATTGTATAGACCACTAGAGGCTTGAA
>JASDQU010506117.1:11906-24148 GCA_032191745.1 Picea mariana | reverse complement strand
TTATGGAAAGTGGTTATAAGAAGTTTAACCCTGAAATGAGGAAAATGGGTTAAGTGGTCAAGTGGCTATTGGATACATGGACAAGTGGCAAATCGGGAAAAGTTGGACATAGGTGACTATGTGGACAAAGTGGCTATGTAGACAAAGTGGCCTAGAAGATGCTTCTAAGAAATCTACTTGGAGAGTATAAATAAGAAGCAAAGGTCTCTTGTGAAAATAATCTCTTGAGCATAGCATGGGGCTAAAGGAAGGTAGAGTACGTAAAGTTGGATGAAGTCGTGGATACTTGAGTGTGAGTTGATGGTAGGTTCTTGAGGTCTGAAGCAAGTTCTAGATCTGCATTCCATGGGATTAAATCTATCATAGAAACTCTGGTATGGTTACATATTTGTCTTGATGGATACTATTGTCCCTTGACCAATTTTTTGGGACAACCTTGGTCATTTTGACCTATTTTGGAACTGCGATAGATAGTCAAAGAAGGACCGCCAAGTGAAGCATCTCGATCAACTTTTTGTCCCTATTAGGGTTTTTGGGTTAATGTAATGGGAAAGGGATGTCGGCCCATGGGTTTACCCATGCTTAGGCCCACTTTTGTATGTATAAATAGATGTCTAGGTGAAGTAAGTAGAAGACAGTAGTGCATCTATGTGAAGTATGGCAGATGGCTTAGTGCTAGTAATTAGATCTATGTGATTGGATGTGTATTGTAAATGCTCTGTGCATGATCATAAGAAGCTTGTAGAGCTAAGTGCAAGTTGTTGTAACCTTGGTCATTTTGACCTATTTTGGAACTGCGATAGATAGTCAAAGAAGGACCGCCAAGTGAAGCATCTCGATCAACTTTTTGTCCCTATTAGGGTTTTTGGGTTAATGTAATGGGAAAGGGATGTCGGCCCATGGGTTTACCCATGCTTAGGCCCACTTTTGTATGTATAAATAGATGTCTAGGTGAAGTAAGTAGAAGACAGTAGTGCATCTATGTGAAGTATGGCAGATGGCTTAGTGCTAGTAATTAGATCTATGTGATTGGATGTGTATTGTAAATGCTCTGTGCATGATCATAAGAAGCTTGTAGAGCTAAGTGCAAGTTGTTGTAAGAGGTTTTGTGCCGAAGTGCAAGGAAGAAGGATCTAGCGAGCTGCACAGATCTTATGTCCTCTGTGAAGAAGGGTTTTGTGCTCTGTGTTGTATCTAACGATTGAAGATACTAATAAAGAAGAAGAGTTGGTAGACGTAGCCCCAGGGTGGGGGTGAACCACGTAAATATGTGTGTAACGCTCTATTTTTTGATTCATTGTGTTTATCTTTGCTCATGCTATGCATTTTTGATATATTCATTTATGATTTGTGCTTCTTAGATATATATGACTGTTATTTCTGACATGTATACAAGTGCTTAGGCTAATCTGCAGGATTTGATTTGTTTACTGTTGCTAAGTGCTGAAATACTGTAGTCCTAAGTGAATATTGTGATGCCATGTGTTTTCTGCGAAGTAGAGTAAGGGTTGGATATTAATGGTTGATTGATGCTCAATGCATTATAAGTAGTATAATCATAGATCTGTGTCCCAGCTAAGGTTGCATACACATGAGTCCTGCAACCACCCCTGCCTCTATGTCAGGTGAGACTTCATCTGCTTCGAAGGTGTTGCCAAAAGGGCCAGTAGTTAGGGTTTTGTTGATGCGTTGTCGTAGCATTGAACCCTGGGTCTACCCCTATGCCAAAAAATGGTTTTGTTGCCGGGACGTGAAACTGTGATTGTTGGGAACTAGAGAAGACGAAGCTTTGTGCAAAATAATCTCTATGCATAGATCTGTGCCCTAGTGCACAACATTCTACTTAACCTTGGAATCTTTGTGTGAGAAAAGAGATCAGATCTGTGAGAAAAGAGATCAGATCTGCGAGAAAAGAGGTCAGATCTGCGAGAAAAGAGATCAGATCTGTGAGAAAAGAGGTCAGATATACAAGAAAGAGGTAAGATCTGTAGGTTTTGTGCTCTGATCGAGGTAAGAATAGTTAAAAGTTTTAGATCTGAAATCTTTGTTCTCTATAGAAGTAAAATAAGTGAATTTTTTTGTTTCTAGAGTATGGATCTAGGTATGATTGATAGATTATGTCCTAGCTTGAAAACTAGGGCACTAGTAGATGGAAGAAAGTTTGATATTAATAGATCTGATAAGAATAATGATAGATATGTTATACCTATGCATAGAAAGAATGTTTGGACTAACAGCTGGATGCAAGATCCTAGAAAAAAAAATTTGCAGGCTAGCTACCATGATCCTGGTGTGTAGTACAGAAGAGGTTGGGGATCATTTAAAAGAAATAGAAGAATAACCCTATGTTACAGTTGAAAAATACCGAGACATATAGCTAAGGAATGTCCTGGTAGAAGATCTAGTTGTCTCTATTGCAAAGCTTGGGACCATGAAGTATTGGATTTCGCTAGAATGATTGCTAATCTTGAAAACATGAATCTGCACGAAGAAATCCCTAAGGCATCCCCAGAGATAGAAGAGCCTCAAAAAGAATCAGAGAAAGTATTAATCCAGATGAAAGAAACCCTGACTGAACAATGACATGTCAAGTTAGCAAATATCTTTAAAGAAAAAGAATGCATCGAGGTAAGAATAGCAGACTTTGACATTGATTTTGTTCTAGATGAGAAAACACAGATGAATATCATGATAGAGAGAACATGGGAAGCTATAGGAAAGCCTGCCATGATCCCTTCATTAGGAGGAATAGGTTTCTTTAGAGGAAAATTGGTAAACCTATGTGGAAGGCTCACTCAGATATATACGCATGCTCATGGAACTTCGAATGAAGAAGATTTCGAGATTATTAAATTTGTTAAGGACAACGCCCCATTTTCTATGTTACTTGGAAGTCCTTGGATTGACAGAGATCAAGTTCAACAGGAATAAGAAGAAAAAGTCTTGGAGAAGAAGAAACAAGAATTAAAATATTTTATGACCAAGAAGATTGCACAGTTGATTGAGGAACAAAAGAAGCCCCTTGACACTAGAGACCCCAATGTCAAAGCTGAAAGAATGTCAGAAATCTCATGGATGACCAAAGCACCTATCCCACAGAAAGAAGAATTATTACCCCAGAGGAAAATTCAACAGCACGTAGTGCCTATGCTAAAAGAAGATAGAAATTAGAATGGAAAAAGACAGACCGAGTTGAACATTACGGGGAAGAAGGATAGAAAGTTAAGTAAAAAGAGGGTGAAGATTGAAAAGTTACAAGAAACCCTGGGTGGAACATTGCAGAAAGAAAACTTGCAGAATGGGAGCTTCGCTGAGATATCAGGACCACGACCTATGGCACTTCGCCAGCGCGAAGAAATATAGTCATTGAACCGACATACCCGTTCTGCTTCTGCTCCAAACAGACAGAAAATAATTAAAGGATCACCACCAGACCATTGTACCTCGTCATAATGGATAGATCAATGGTAATGGAAGCCTCATATCCATTGCAAGTGGACCATTGTTGGATCTCTTATTTATCTCGTCGCGCCAGGCTCGAAGAACACTTTTTCCAACTGAGAATTCGAAGCCCCAGAAGCAGTGATTGTATACAGTGGTCATTGCGATCTGAGTATTCATCCTAGTGCAGTATCTACAATCATTGTGACCCCGATTATTTTTTTGAGTGCGTATGTCTGATGAACTCACTGTAGTCGAAGAGTCCGTCACATAAGTCCTCCTTTATTTGATGATAGAGAGACTCATTTCAGAAAGAGGAATGTCCACCGGAATCCAAGAATCATTGACAAGAGGAGCAACAACTTGTCCATCCACTGCTCGAGTCAGACCATCTTGCCAGGTCGATGAGAAGCGAACGAAACATAAGGATGATATTGCGAATGCTAAACTAATTCCAATCATTTTTCCCTCTTACCTACCCCCCCTACGTGGTGAAATCAACCGTGACAGTGTGCCTCGAGAATTTGAGTATGCTATGGTTACTGCGTACCTACCGAAAGGGGTGCATACAGTTCGTGCCGATCAAGACAAGCTCACAACATTGAAATTCAGCGAATTCAACCTCGGTGATAGGAAAGTCTACAGTATTCTCACTCTTCACAAGTATCTAACGACTACCAAGGGAAATAACTTGAAGATCGTCCCACAGTCTTGGACCCAAAACCTTATGTAGTCAACGTTGTTGAATGTCATGAAGATCCCTCACTTTGGCAGACACTAGGAGGTGAATGCGTGCGTAAAGCTTCTTCTGTCTTGCTATCACAGAGGCTACTTGTGTTTCAACCGTTGTGTCACAGTAGATCCCACCTTGATTAATCAGATCACATGACTCATCATGCAAGGACCTGATCCACATGAATTCTATCCTAGAAAAGCCACCGATAGAACATTAATAGTGAAGATCAAAGAAACCTATGGCAATGTCAAGAAAGGAATGTGAGGCTACAAGTTAGCCTCTATTCAGAGTGGCATAGTGCACCTTGCCTGTCAGTTGATTGCAAGAAAGTTATTCTGCAAGAACATACCGACACAAGTAACTGGCTTCATCGTTGACCTCACAGGGAAGTGCGTCAAGGGTCTGCAGATGAACTGGGTACAATACCTTGTCAATCAACTAGAGATTGATTGTAGAAAAGCGCAAGACTAGGGGTATGAGTTCCACTTCAGCTGGCTGCTCA
Source organism: Picea mariana (assembly GCA_032191745.1). Taxonomy (NCBI): domain Eukaryota; kingdom Viridiplantae; phylum Streptophyta; class Pinopsida; order Pinales; family Pinaceae; genus Picea; species Picea mariana. The sequence continues at coordinate 19,469 of JASDQU010506117.1, read as the reverse complement.
TACTAATTTCCTTCATTGCTTGGGAGCTACCAAAAGGATAAAATTTTCCAGAGATTGAGCCCTTCGAACCATTGGCTGCGAAGTTCTATACACTGTGGTACTCCAATGACATGAAAAAGAAATGGCAGTCGAATGTCGTCTTTCATGTATACTACAACCAACTGAAGACTTCCATCCAGGCTACACCTCGCATTACCCCGAATACACTTTACAGATTCAGGCCATTAATAAAGTTCAGCGTGGACCGTCACTTCATCTACATCACATCGTGCACTGATGAGCATCACCAGTAGTTGCAGTCCTACTACAAGTTGACAAAGGAATACTTAGAAGATATTACTAAGGAGTGGTCAGTGGACCTTCTCATTCCAGTGAACCACGTTGAGTTGTCCGATGTTGATAGCCTAGAGACTGTACTGGACACACCGAGACCAAGCAAAATGAAGAAGCCTAAAGAGGTTCACAAAGTAGACAGTACATCTATAAGAACTACCTCTATCACACCAGATGAAGGAGGTGATGGTGAAGAAGTAGAAGGTGCAGAGATCAAACAGTAGAAAGGCAAAGTACCACCACCTAGGGATGTAGAATACTCTTCAAAGAAAAGGAAGGTCTCACCTCTAAAAGCATCCTCCTAAAAGAAACCTAGGACCCCTGTAACCAAGATGCGAACCACCCTCACATTGGATGACTTTGATTTCATCATTGCAGTGGTGAATGATGTGTCAAAGGAGATAGTAGAGAAGTAGGAGGAAAAGTAGGAATAGATTTATAACCATATAGAGATTGAATTCCAAGGATTTCAGTAGGCACTCCAGTCCAGCCACGCAGTACACACTGCACCTTTAACAGCAGGGACAATAGAACCAAGAGACGAACCAGCCCAACTTCACCAGATTGTTGACATGGTCGAAGCTCGCCTTAAACGTGCTCAAGAGGAAACAACACAAGCCACCCAGGCTTTGGTGCAAGTACAAGAAGCCCTGTTAGAAAGACGCAGTAAGGCAGAACAAGAGAAGTTCACTATGCAGAAGAAATTTGATGAAGAGAAAGCAGAAATGCAACAAAGCAAGGAACAGTTGCTCGCAGAGTAGCTCGAGATCAAGGAACTAGTCAATAGAGCACTTTTCTCTACAATCGTTATCAAAGTATCGGTTGAAGAGAGAGTTCCATAGAAGGTGGCCCATCTTGAAGACATTATACAGAAGTTGTAGCAATGCATTTCTGACCTAGAACTCCACGTTGTGCCAAATACCCCTCAGGAGATAAGAGACCAGCACGAAGCAACTGCTCGAAGCACAGTTGACCGATTGAAATATCTTGCCTCAAAGTGCAAGCAGCTCAGCAACTAGAGCGCCCAAATCTACGAGAACCTCACAGAGAATCTAGAGTTACAAGAGCTAGAGTCGTAGCTCCAAAAAGCAAAGCAACATGCAGATACCTTACATGCACAACTTGAGACTCTGCCTACAGTGGATAGAATAAAATGATCTCATGAACAACACACAACTCAACAACAGATACACATGATCCAGAGCAAAGTGATGGAAGTCACTCAGTGCATCCAACTGGTGCAAGATAAGTTATGCATATTATTTGTTGAGATCGAAAGCCAGGGAGCATAACTTAAGCAAGTCATCATCACTACAGAACAACGCCTGGAAGGACCAGTAAATGACACAGTAATCCTGGAATTCATCTAATAGGAGGCCATAGAAAAACAGCAGGTTGAAGTAGCCCGAGCCAAGATTGAGGCCTTTGAAGTAGAATTGCACATACCATAGTGACTTGGGATGAGTCACAGGTGAGTGTTGGGGGCCTGTTGGCCCTTGACCAAGTTTTTGGGATAACCTTGGTCATTTTGACCTATTTTGGAACTACAACAACTAGTCAAATAAGGACCACCAAGCAAAGCATATCGGTCCACTTTTTGGCCCTATTAGGGTTTTTGGGTTAATGTAATGGGAAAGGGATGTCGACTAGTGGGTTTACCCAGGATTAGGCCCACTTTTGTATGTATAAATAGATGTCTATGTGAAGTAAGTAGAAGACAATAGTGCATCTATGTGAACTCTGGAAGATGGCTTAGTGCTAATAATTAGATCTGTGTGATCAGATGTGAATTTTAAATTCTTTGTGCATGATCATAAGAAGCTTGCAGAGCTAAGTGCAATTTTTTGTAAGAGGTTTTGTGTCGAAGTGAAAGGAAGAAGGATCTAGCGAGTTGTGTAGATCTTCTATCCTCTGCGAAGAAGGGTTTTGTGCTCTGTTTTGTAACTGATGATTGAAGATACTAATAAGTAAGAAGAGTTGGTGGATGTAGCCCTAGGGTGGGAGTGAGCCACATAAATCTGTGTTTAATGCTCTGTGCTTTGATTCATTGTATTTATATTTGCTCATGCTATGTGTTTCTGATATATTCACTTATGCTTTGTGCTTCTTAGATATATATGATTGTTAGTTCTGACATGTATGCAAGTTCTTAGGCTGATCTACAGGATCTGATGTGTTTATTGTTGCTAAGTGCTAAAATACTGTAGTCCTAAGTGAATATTGCGATGCTCTATGTTGTCTGCAAAGTAGAGTAAGGGTTGGATATTAATGGTTGATTGATCCTCAGTGCATTATAAGTAGTATAATCACATATCTGTGTCCCATCTAAGGTTGCAGACACCTGAGTCTTGCAACCACCCCTGCCTCTACCTTAGGTGAGACTTCAGCTACTTCGCAGGTGTTGCCAAAAGGGTCGGTAGTTAGGGTTTTTTTGGTGCGTTGTTGTAGCGTTGAACCCTGGGTCTGCCCCTATGCCAAAAAATACTCTTTCCTATTGTATGGTGAATGCTTAAGGAATTCTTGGTATGTTTGTTGTGATATGGTTATGTTGGTTGATTGATAGAGTGAGCAACACTCTTATGATTTAGTACTGATATGATTGCCATAGTATATTGGTTTCTTATACATAACTAAGTAGCATTCATATTTTCTGGTTGAGGAGCATGAGTAAGATGTAGGAGAGCATAGATGTGTTGTGATTGGTTATGGTTCACATGGGACAATGAAAGACAAAAGTATGGTGTATGCTTAAAGAATTCTTGGTATGTTTTTTGTGATATGGTTATGTTGGTTGATTGATAGAGTGAGCAACACTCTTATGATTCAGTACTGATATGATTGCCATAGTATATTGCTTGCTTATACATAACTAATTAGCATTCATATTGTATGGCTGAGGATCATGAGTAATATGTGGAAGAGCATAGATGTGTTGTGATTGGTTATGGTTCATATGGGACAATGAAAGACAAAAGTAGATGTGACTGAAGGCTGCAAAGGATCTGAGTTTTTCATAGAGAGAAAACCCTAAGGCATACACAGGCTGTAGTACATAAGCGTGTTGCACTACTGACAGGTTGCGTACCTGTTGACATATTGGTATATGTTGAGGATTGATTCCTCTTCTCAGTTGGTGTTGATTTGTGTAAGTTGAGTGTTGCATTGTAGAGTTGGTGCTCTTGTGGATTTGTAACTCTATTCAGTTGTTGTTGATAATCCAAGGATTGTAGTCTGTAATAAAAAGAAAATTGTACATACATCTTGTGTTCTTTGTGTTCCTTGTGGTGATGAATTATTGATGATATATGTTGTTGTTATATGTTGTTGATATATGTTCACATACAAATGATTATAAATGATAGTAATGAGTGTTGAGTAATTGGTGATTTCTAGCTAATAAGTTTTGTGAAGGGAAGTTTGAAAAAGAGCCCTACACTGATTCATCCCCCCCCCAACTTTCAATCTAGTCGGTGTGTCCAACAATTGGTATCATAGAAGGCCTTCACTATAAGCCTTAACAAGCTTGGAGGAGATCCATGGACACACAAATGGATGATGAAGTTCCAATCCTTGATGAGGAAAACTATTCTACATGGAGAATAGAAATGAAGGTGCATTTGAAGGAAATAGGAGTGGGTGTTTGGAAGGAAGCTATTGGTGGATCAGTTCCTTTAAAGAACAACTCAAAGTTTGCAGCTCAAAGGGAAGAGAATAAGAATGATGCATTGGCTCTCAAGACCATTCTTAGTGGACTCTCAAGTTTTGTCGAAGAAAGCATGGGACAATGCACTTCCGCCAATAATCTATGGCTAAATGTAGAGGAGACATACCAAAGAGAAAAGGAAGACCTTAAAGACAACTCCATCAAGAACAATGAAGGTAAATAATTTCCAAAATCCTCTTTTTGTAATGATTCTAAATGTGATGATGTTGGAAAAAAGGAATACCTTGAAGACAATTCTATCAAGATCAATCAAGGTAAAGAATCTCTAAAAACCCCTGATTGCAATATTTCAAAATGTGATTATGTTAAATATTTCTCTACAGGTGAAAAAGAAAATATAGAGATACTATATGTAGAACTAAATGATAGCTATCCCATGGAAGAAGTAGAAGACGAACTATCACATCTTAAAAGGAAAGTTGAATGGGGTCTATTTGAATACAACTATGACCATTGTTACATAGAATATAGCTATCTTTCTGATAACACTGAAAGTTTTCTTAAAATGAATCAAAGGCATATATTGAAGTTAAAGGAAATGCCCAAGTAACAAGAAGAAAGTAAAAATACCTAATTAGAAGAAAAAGAAGAAAAGATCAAAAGACTAAAGATTGAAATAGAAGAGAATAATAAGCTAGATGATGAGATTAGCAAAAGTCTTGAAGTTAATATCCATCTCAAGACCCAAATTAAAGAAGCCAAAAGGGTAGAAGAATTACTAAAGAATAAAGTAAATGAAAAGGAAGAGTCATGTCATAAGTTGGAAGCTGAAGTTTTTGATCTTTGAAAGAACGTAGAGAAGTCAAAAAATTTCTTGAATAGCTCAACAATCTTGAATGAGATATTGGATAGTCAAAGATCACCAAATTATAAATCAGGTCTTGGATACAAGAAAGAAACTACACATGCTGAAGCAAGCACTTCAAAGAAGAATGAGGTAAGTCCCTCACTCTCAAAGGATGGAAATAATGTTGCAAGCCAATAATCTACACAAGGAAATGAAAGTTTCAAAAGAACAAAGAAAGGAAGACATCAAGAAGCCATATTTACACCTAAAAGAAGAGAGACACCTTCAAGATGGACATCAAAGAAAAGGTATGAAAATGTTTTTCATGGTCAATGTTACTCATGTAGTGAATATGGTCACAAAGATTTGGAATGTAGATATTATGCAAGGAAAGATAGTGAAAGATTTCATAACACCCTAAGGTGTTGGAGATGTAATCAAGTAGGACATATTGTTTCTCATTGTCACACCATGAGATGCTACAACTGTAGTGTATTTGGCCATAAATCCCAAGATTGTTGGAACACAAAAATAAATTCCATGATGAGGACTTCATATAGCATGACTAAAACAATGCATGAAGTTAGGAAGGAAGACATTTTGAAAATATGGAAGCTCAAAGCTCAAGTTCTGAAAAACTGGGACACCTTCAGAATTGGGTGAAGAAAATTGAACAGTCAGAACAGGGAAGCTCAAGTTTTTCATCTTCAGAAGCATACACAGATTACAATGGTAATAGTTGTGTACATACACAATTTGTCCTATGAAGAGGTTGTGTACATACGTGAACTGTTTGTGCAGCAGGCTGCGTATCTGTGGTAAAACTCCTTGGGAAAAGGCCTATGCATATGAGTTGCATTATGGTATGATGGTATAACTCTATGTTGCAGGGTCTAACATGGTTTGTTGCAAGGTATGACATGTTTTTTGTAGTTTTTCATGATTGCATGTTGGCATACATAATTGTTGTATGTATGGTGGTGATATATGGTTGAGTGTTGAAATACTATCTTAGATGCATGATTGGTACACTTTTGGAACATTGTTAGAGGAACCTACTAGCAGTATGATTGGCACATGTTTTATGGTGGATATGGCATACATGCATGAGGACACATCTTGATTGTAGTTCATCTTGTTGTGGTATTGGTGCATGGTTGATGTACTTGCTTGGCACAAGTGGTGATACATGTTTGGTGCACTTCTTTATGTATGGACGATATACTTGAGACACTTCATTGATTAAGATACATGATTGTGGCACTTGGTTCTTGGTAGAGGCATATCATGAGTGATATGACACTTGTTTTAGGCACGTGGTTGGCATGATTGGTAGAGGCATATGATATGGCATTGATGTACATGGTTGATGTACATGGGTATTGTGCATGGTTGGCACAGGATGTACTTGTTTGATGTTTTGTTCATGATTCTCTATTCATTGTTGACATATATTTTGCTTCATGATGTATGGTATGGAACAAGTTTGATTCATGGGTAGGTCCAAGGATTGTCAGAGAATAAGAAGTTGATCTATGTTCTAGTTGATCAGTAGCATTTGCAATAGAAGCATATTTTTCATATTGCAAAGAAGATAGGGGGATACATACCCATAGGGAAATTCATTCTTCTTCCCATGATTCCCGGATGAGATATTTATCAGATGCAAAAATAAATACTTGAAAAAGAGACCTATACTTGGGGAAAGAGCACAAAGGCATAGTTCCAGGGGGAGCGATGGTCATAGGGGGAGCATGAGCTATACATCAGAGTGATATCCCTTGTTCAAAAGGGAAGAGATTATTCAGAGCAAGATCAAAGGCATTCAGATAGGGGGAGCATCCCCAAGGGGAGAATGACCCTTTTCCATTGATGTCAAATGGGGAGAGATAGTCACATTGATGTGATTGAGATGACTATTTATGTAGATCAATGCCTTGTCTACATTTTTCCATCAATGATTTGTGTTGACATCAATGTTGGTATTTCCATCAATGACAAAGGGGGAGATTTTTGGATCATGTTGTCATTGATGACAAAAGATTGATGTCAAAGGAACAATGTCTTTTCATAGTATATTGATGTATCATGTATTGACCTTGATGTCAATGGATTGATGTCAAGAGGAGTCATAGTCGTATTCATAGATGAAGTTGGATTGATGTAAAGATGACTCATTATTGTCTTTTCATGGTTTTACAAATGGATGAACTCCAAAATGGTCCCCTTATGGTGAAATCCCTCACAAGAAGAAACTTTGCGGTGAAATCCAAAGGTCATGGTTTTACCAATGGATGAACTCCAAAGTGGTCCCATTGTGGTGAAATCCATCATGGGAATACGCTTTGCACTGAACTCCAAAGTGGTCCCCTTATGGTGAAAGTCCTCACAGGAAGATGCTTTGTGGTTGAGTTATCCTAGTAGTATGGTTAGAGAACCCATGCTTAATTGTATAATAATGAGATGAATGTCAGTGAATTTGTCAGTGAAACTATCCTAGATGGATAGTGTTTGTCAAGCCATTTCCGGTGATATGTGGAACATCACCTAACTCCTCACGGTTTGAGAGTTATGGCCTTACAAAGTTGGAGGACTCTCATATGTTGGATTGAAGCCCCAAAAGGTCAAAGAAGTCAAAGTGCTTGCAAAGAAGAGATTATTTAAATAATAAAGTGAAGTGACAAATTGAAAGAGGATTATTTAAATAATAAAGTGAAGT
>JASDQU010506117.1:0-11707 GCA_032191745.1 Picea mariana | reverse complement strand
CGGATTATTTAAATAATAAAGTGAAGTGACAAAATCAAAGAGGATTATTTAAATAATAAAGTGAAGTGACAAAGTCAAGGAGGATTATTTAAATAATAAAGTGACAAAGTCAAAGATGATTATTTCAATATTAAAGTGAAGTGACAAAACCAAAGAGGATTATTTAAATAATAAAGTGAAGTGACAAAGTTAAGGAGGATTATTTAAATAATAAAGTAAGTGGAGAAATTTCTAATTATGGATACCTAGGCACTCCATCCCCTTTTTAAATTTATCGTCTCACCAACCTAATGTCACATTTACATAATGCATTCTAGTTCATAGGAATTAAAATCGGGGTGTTACATCCCCCTCCCCTTGTTTTGGCATTTTCCTTAGTGCACAACACCATACCGATGTTCTTACAATTACAAGCACTCTAGCCTTTAATTTGCACAGGTAATCCAGCCAATTGCTAATATACATAGGCACTCTGGCCTAAAATAAAACATGCACATGCATACATAGGTATTCTGACCCAAAATATGTATAATGATATTCAAAATTTATATTTCTGGAAATAGTTTGAACCATCCCTATCATCCTACACAACCCAAATAAATGAACCCCTTTATCTACCATGTAGTCCCTCAAGTTGTTCCACTTCCTTGCAGGGCTCTAATGCACTCGACCATGAAGTTTCAAAGTTGCATCTCCAGGAAATCCAGTTGCAACAAGTCCATTGGGCTTTCTTCATTCTATGTCTTTATCATTGAGCTCAATTTCCTTCTAGTTCTCTATTTCCTGAGCTTCCAACTTCCATAGCCAACATCTCATATGTATTATACACATACAGTCATCATGAGATATCATTATAGCAATTTTCAATCATAAATGTCAAATCTGTTTTATACAAGAATTTTTTTTTTCCAAGCATTGGCTTCCTGCACATAATTCATTTGGCTCTTGCAGCTACATGCATCAATTTTTATTATGGCTTACAACAATTCCATACCCAATACCCTTATTCCTGCGATTTTCTCAATATTCAATCAACCAAACCAATTATTAGTCATAAAAAAATTTAATTTCTCAAATATGTTTATATATAAATGAAATAAATTTCCCAGGCATGAGTTTATGCTCATAATGTTTGGATCTTTAGCTATAAATATTGGTATTCCTTATGGGATTACATCCTTGCGATATTCAAAACCATTCTACCTACAATTTCCTCAATTTACACTTAGCCAAACAAATTGTCAGCATATCATAACAAATATGCATTTTCAAATATGTTTTATAAAGGAAATTGAATTCCCCATTCATGAGGTTTTTACTCATAATGTTTGGCTCTTGCAGCAACATGCATTGGTCTTCTTTATGGGCTTACATTTCTACCATATATGAGACTATCATTGTTGCAATTATCTCAATTTACATGTAGAAAAACATATTATGAGTAATTTATGTACAATGGAAACAAGTTACATAAAATTGTTTACAACTACAATTCAATTATTTCCACTCATTCTTGACATCAAATTAAATTCAACTGTTGAATGGAATGAACCCATCATTCTCTACACACATATTATGAGCCAATCGTTTCTTTCTTCTATCCAAAAATATTTTTATTACATTGTTCCCCTGATAGATATTTTGCATAATTCATCATTATTTAACTACTTTAACCTACAACTTTCTTGTTGCAATATCTAACAGCTCTTGAAGTGTTTTCAACTTCATGAGTTAGCAATACTCATGTTGTTTCAGTTGTTAGCATAATCATTTCTATGTTATATAATATATACATGCATTCACCAAAATGCATTCAATAATTCTCGTAATACCACATGTAACATTTTCAACAACTCCAAAAAGTGATCTCAACATTGTAACAAACAACAATTCAATCACCTTAAGCTAGTATTCATATTAATATAATGCAACTATCCATCATTATGTATTTTCAGCACCACAGGATTTTCATAATGCAACAAATAATTACTGAATAAAATAAAAATCGGTGTGTCAATACCCATGGACACATTTACATAATGAATCCCTGCATTTACTATGTAATACCACATAAATATGTCATGCATTCACCAAGGTAAGTTGAAAGGTCTGGCCAATGCCTCAACACATAATCCACACACTTCCTACTACTTGTCTGACTATTTGCATACCTTCCTTTTCAACCCAAACACAACACCAATAATATAATTCTTAAGTGTTCTTTAGTGTCAACAAAGAGGTTGCAATCCAAACATTAGCTATAAATTAGATACCATTGAACAATCACATAGCGCTATAGCCCTTCCATATCCAACCATCTCATGGTCTCACACATGACTAACTCTATGGATATTTATTGTTATAGCAAGAGTATGTCTCTTGAATTGACCTAGTGATGATCTCATAACTAATCATAAAAAAATATGTAACTAAATTTTATCTAAATGCATTCTAGCATCAAAAACATTTACATATGCTAGGACTTCATCCATTGCATATCAATTTAAATATTGAAAAATTAACTGAGGAAATTATTACCTCAATCCCCTTCAACATTGAAAGAAATCAAATGAATACTTGCATGGTTTTTATCAACCTACTTGATGCTACCTCATCAGTTGGTATTTGTAGAAGCTTGTTTATTTCTTCTCCATCATTTTATCATCATTCCTACCACCCTCATGGGTCTTCACATAGATATAAGTAGTAGCATCCACCTCTTTAACCATGCTATATCATTTTTCCCGAATACATAATACATCATTAGTCATGTTCAATATAACATCAATATTTCATGTATATAACTATAGACTATTCTAATTCCACAAGTGTTAGCACTTAAACTTGTCCTGTTCTCATGGATTTTGGTTTTAGTCTAGATCCGTGTCTTTGTTTGTGTTTTCCCCTTTTTTTTGCAGATCCGGTCATAGTTTTGCCTTCTCAGTGTATATTTTCTTTGTCTGTTTTCCTTGTCAAAACGTTCCCAAGAGAAATCAGTCCCGAGCTTCTATGTTTTCCTTGAGGGTGATGGCTTCTCCTTTTTCCCATCACTGAACCTTCGCCTTCCCAAGCCTAAGTCTAGTCGGCCAAGTCTCCATTTTCACTTTTTGTAGCACCAAGAAATATTGAGCAGTGACACAAATCAAGTGAGCGGGAAAAGATCAGTTTTCAATGGCAAGGATCCCTAAATTGAGCAGATAAATGACCATCGGGTGATCAATGATTTCACAGTTGCACAAGGAATAATTTCATGCAAAGTCATTGTTGTGCCTCATTTTTCACCTAAATGAGCAAAACAGAGGTGCTTACAAGCTTAGTTGGGTTAGCTAAGCAAGACAATTGTAAAGGAAAAGGGTTAGAGAAAGAAATTTAAAAGAACAACTAAGAAATAAACTAAGAAATAAAAGAACAACTAAACTATTGAACATAAGGACATAAGAACAAAAAACCAATAAGACTCATGTCACCAATGGCAAGGATTATATTAGTGAAAGAAAACACCAAGAAGAAAGAGGACTTTGGGTCCCTTCTTCCTCTAAGGGAGGGCTCTTGCACCCCCACAACTAAGATCTTCTTACAACTTTGAATGAAATCGTGAAATAATCCCAAGCTAATCCACTCAAGAGGTGAAATGGATTGCCCAATGTAATTGTGCTAGTATACTCTTGATGAGAATAGAGGATTCCTCAAGAGAATAACAACATCATAACTTTTCTAATGAATTCCTTGAAAATGAAGTGCACCCATGGCCTTTTTTTTATAGCACCTCTTTGAGGTATTGTGCAACCAGCTTATAGTGTGAAAAGAGGCTATTTAGAGCATTTTTAGGTCTTTGACCAGCCACCCAGTCAGATTCAGCCGAGATTTGGGTGTCAAATCAACTTGGAAGTTGGACCAGAAGTGGGTAGGAGGCCGACCAATCTCATAAATGCGTCGTTCTCAGATATGTGTGGCTTTTAGTGACCACAGTCGCGCATCATGTTCATGTGCGCTTTTCTTGCATTTCTGGATAGTACATGTGCACACGCGCCCTATGTAGTCATAGTGCACTTTAATTTTATCACTAGTTGTATAGTTTTGGACCTTTTGGAAATTCCTTTGTGGTAATTTTGGTCCATGGGTGACCTCATAACTGTTTGATGATGTTGGATTCCTGTAACCACTTGCAGATGAAATTTCAGTGATAACAGATGCCCCCTGATGGATGAGGCTAGGAGCATATGTACACCCAAAATTCATCAATGTTTATTCTACTGAGAGTGTCGTTGTAAGAGAAAGCGATAGTGAGAGTATCAAGAGTGACCCATTTGAGGGAGAAGGGAACCTGTAGAACCCAACCTTCCATAAGGTGTGTAAAAATAAATTGTGTACAAATGAGGCGGGCATGCCCCATGCTCGTGTCATGTAACTCAAAAAAAAATGCTATTGTATAGTAACTGAAATGGTGTGTTGATGTAGACAACTGCAACACCCTCGGGGGAGGTCGTAATAAAGGCAGAAGACAATTTTGCAGAGGAACATACTCTGAATAGTAGGCAATGACACCTGTAAGGAGTATCATAGATTCTGTAGGCATTTATAGCCCAGCCAAGTTCAGAGGTCTTCGGAAAATATACGAAATAACTGCAATAGTCACAAAGTAAGACCCACCATAACATGAGAAAGTGTTGAAGTCGAATGTTATGGGGGTCAACGACAACAGGGAGCAATTGTGGTTCTCCCTGTGTCGTCCGAGACCTCTCATTGGAAAGGTAATGAGAGTCAAGATATTATCGCCCTTCTAGAAACTATGTTAATGTCGACAAAAGGGGGACGCGACTTCAAGAAGCAAAGGGCTTCATGAAATCTACTAGATGAGGTTACGAACTGAGGAGGTACATGGAAGAAATCAAGATGTATGAAGACTCAAGACTGCCCTTGGTTGGGGGTATATGCGAAGTATAAGTGGTCGCAACCGTTCAACTAGGTCGAGTGTCAGGGGGACAACAAGACATGGGATAAGTTGTGTCAGAGGTGGGACAAAGTGGACAAACTCAGAGAGCATAGGTAAGTGGCCTGTGGGATACTCAGAGTATATGGACAATGTCAATAGGAGTAGATGATAAGGAATGCCCCAACCAAGGGTGACATGCGTTGTGTTTGCCAAAAATGGAAGAAGGTCGCCAAAGGTAATGACAAAAAGATATGTAAATGATGGAAACAAAGTCTTTTTACAATTTACCAAATGAATAAAGAATAATTTTGGATGAGTGTGCAAATATAGAAACGGGTGCCCCAATGCAATATGGTTGGGCCAGTTAGGGCGCAATTTGCTTGGAGAACTGGTGGAGGTTGGGGGCCCCATGGGTGGGTTTTTGTATGAGGTAGATGAAATGGAGGGAAATTTGTGGATGGGAAAACTGATTGTGGATGAAATGGAGGGTTAATGATACTGCGGAGGCACTGTCAAAATAGAACCTTGAAAAGATAACTTGGGAGTCCATTGGGAAGGCTAGGAAAATGAGGAGAATGAGTATGTGGATGATTCATGACTTGATGTAAGACTATCGAGACTCCCATCCCTAAAGGGTTGAAAATAGCATGAGTGTCAAAGTGCCAAGGGGTACTATGAATGGGAAAACTCATGTGGGGGAGAGTGCTACTGGGTGACAGTCCCAAAATGCAATGGAGGTGGCGGTACTCTAGAGCTGGATATGGGGACGCTAAAGAAAAATTTCAGAGGGTGTGGCTACAAATGCAATTTGAGATTCAAAGGGAATGATTACATGCCATTGTTGATTATATGCCTGAAGGGGTTGCACTGATGTATGATGACCAAGTACCTACACACATGAAAACCAAATACCCGACGTGAACAATATCTGAAGAGAATCGAACATACAAGCATTTATTTGATAATTTTGAACATGAGCATGCATACCTGGATGGGGTATGGAAAAAATGGCTCCCCAGGGGCTAAGAATGAAAAATGGCCTGGGGACTGTCTTGATATAGAGGACGAGGTACTGATCTCGTGGTTGAAGATGGATCGAAAACCGAACACCCGGAGCTCCCGGAATGGGGTCCGGAAGTTGTTTTTGGCAAATTAGTGTGATATTAGGCCAGGTGTCTATGCAATGTTCGACAATAGAGGGATCAAGGCCAGGAATATTTGTGTATGACCAGGCAACAATATCCCATTATTCTTGGAATATGGCTTTATAGGCGGTGATTTCTTGAGGAGTGCATGCGGTGCCAATAGTGATTTCATCGATGACTCAATTTCTGATGGAAATATCAATTTTGATGGTAGGGGAAATGTTGGCCATGTTGCCTTCATCAAAAGCATCAGGTGCAGGGATGGGGTTGTTGAACTAGTCAATATGACCTAATGAGATAAAATCCTTGGTTTCGACTGCGTATATGGCGTGTTGGTTAGGAGGCGTGAAGGCTTCCTGTGGAAAGAAGAGTGCTCTGTGGTGTAGTGTATCCCATGGGTAGTTAGGGGTGGTTAATTCCTCGAGTATGTCCTCGTCACAGTAGAATTTTTGGGAATACAAGGGGTCATAAAGAGTGATATCGATGACTGTCACCATGTGGTTGTCCTTTGGTGATGAAGAAGTAGGGGGAACGATGCAATGAGATTGCAATGGTTCGCTTGACATAAACCAAATATCAAGGTACTGAGGAGTACTAGTGGTAGTTGGATGTAAAATTTCCGTAGGGAAATGAACAGGAGAATTGGGGGGATTTAGGGGTAAATCCTTGGATAAGTCATCTAAGAACCATAGAGGAATAAGGAGTGCCTCTAGTTCAGAAGAAATTATATGAAGAATCTCAAGTGGTGAGGTAAGGTCAACCATCGATTCTGTAGGGGGTGCAGGGGTTTGAATTAGGGTCATTTGGTGTTGCCTGTATTCAATGATCATAGGACATTGATATGTAAAATGATCTAAGGATTCACATAGAGAGAAAAGGCATCTCATACGTTCATTGACTGAAGTCGTGACATAATGGATGTCAGTGATGTTTGGTAGGGATGATGTAGCTAGATTGGGTTCATGTTGGAAGCTTTGGCGTACTACAACTAATGTCTACCGGAAGTGAGGAAGTGTTGGGCAATGGTGTGTATAATGGACATATTCTGAACATATAGCGCAAGTGAATTTGGTTCGCAACCCTTTGCTACTTGATTTAGAGGAGGTAGAGGTAGTACTTGCTACAGTGGAGGGTGGCGATGGTGTTTGATTGAATGGAATTAGGTTATGTAACTCGGGTAAAGATGGGCATTTGTTGGTTGGGTGTCCATCTTTCTCAAATAGTGCGCAAGGAGGTTGGATGCATGGGGGAAGTGGAGTTGTGGGATCCTTATTCTTTCACCTGCCCCCAGCTGTGGCATGGAGGTTAGTGAGTAGGGGTGTAGAGAGTATGGTGGGAGTGAGTATGGGAATCTTCATTGGGATTCCTTCCGTTTGGCGGGGAAGGGATGGTTGAGGAACCATCTCTGGTGGATGTAAATACCAAACTGGAATTGCCAATGCCATATTAGGGAGGGTAAGTGTTGCGGCTACTTGGAAATCTTGTACGCTAGGTGGAGGGTAGAAGAAGGGGATTTGAGTAATGGCTTGGGGAACTCTCTCCCAAACTGGGATATGGACTTGGGGAGAGGTGAAATCATGAACTGGTGGAGTCAACGAGTTCGCAGGAGGCTCATGAGGGGGGAGCTCTGCGACTAGTGGGACGTCATATATGATAGAAGCCTCCCTAGGAGGAAGGGTATCCTTTATGTCAGTTCCATTGGACGATACGATGTATACTTGATTGGAAGGATAAAGGAGCAGTGGTGCACCATGGTAAGTTCCTAACAATGATGGGTCTTTGAAAATTCTGGGACCCATTTCGATGAGTGGGTATGTTTCATGACTTGTGTGGATGAGAGGGAGAATGTTATCGATGTTGGCAGAAGGGTTAGGATCGTAATGTGAAACATGGTCAATGGTAATGATCTTCCCATTATGGGGGAACATCGTTGTTCGAAAGATGGAAGAGGCAACTGCCTTCATAGCGTACATGTAGCTACGACCGAACAAGATATTATAATCAAGTGGGGCATCGATAACTTTAATGTGGATGAGAATGGTCTTTCCCCGAGTTCTACAGGGACATTTTGGAAGATCCCTTCGGGAGAAGATGGTCATCCGTCATAATCTCTTAAGGTAATGGCAGATAGCATGAGTTTGGGGGAACCAAGTTTCTACCATATAGACTTGGACATAATGTATGTGGATGCACCTTCATCGATGATGCATCGATGAACCGTAATGTTCCAAATTTTTAC
The DNA here is from genome assembly GCA_032191745.1 of Picea mariana. Taxonomy (NCBI): domain Eukaryota; kingdom Viridiplantae; phylum Streptophyta; class Pinopsida; order Pinales; family Pinaceae; genus Picea; species Picea mariana. The sequence goes on along the minus strand of JASDQU010506117.1, from coordinate 3,390 downwards.
TGGGATTTGAAAAGCGATTAGAGCGGGAAGACAAGGTTCTTCGTTGTCGAGATCAAATGTGATAAGTTGAGTATCCACGGGGTCGACTACCCCCAAGGAAGAAAGTAATGATTTCCGCTGAGTGGGACAAGTTTGAAGGACTTCTAAGACTGACATGGAAGCCGGGGATTGTGCTAAGTCATCGACCAAACTGTAATTATGAGCCACCCTAGACTATGGCTTGTGGAGATTCCTGTGCAATGAGATGCGAGGGATGCAAAGAGTTGTTTCGGCGTTAGGGAGAGGAATCATCAACGGGGGTCCCGTTGGTGTTGGGATTGTTTCTGGGGGAATGGAAGGAGACTCAGTGAGTGCACGGTATTGATGAATACATGTTTGCAGAAGGATTTCTTTCTCACTGGTGAGGAGGATAGTATGATTTGTGGGATTGTTTGGATTAAGGTATTGTCCCAACTGTGGTGGGGTAGGTTGCGTGTCCTATTGGGTGTTCATCACACCCTAGTGTAGAATGGGATTCTATAGCATGGCTTGGATTGGTTGTTGCACGTATTGTTGTGGGGTCTGTTGAGGGGTAGGTGGTGCCAAAGAGTGTGGTACACTTCCTGAGTCTTTCATCCGTTTAAAATCAGCGATTTGGGGACAATGATGAGTATAATGACCGAACTCACCATAAAGGGTGCAAGGGAAGGTGGTTCTAATAGTATTGTTATTTCTCCCTTGATGCCTATTTTTATTGCCCCCCTGGGGGTTTTGGTACCCTTGATTCTGGTTGCCCCCAATAGGTTGGTTTTGTTGGGGGTGATTCCCGCCTTGACTTGGGTTGCTATTGTTCCTGTTTTTTCCTTTCTTTTTGGCATTATTTGACTGATGGGTCAGATTTTCCATATTCATCTGTTTGAAATATTGATATTGCTGAAGGGGAGAGGGTTGAACAAAATTCACCCCAGCTTGAGGGTGTGGGGGAGCCATGGGATGTGGAGGACCAGGGAATGGAAAGTACAGATTCTTTGGGAGTTGTGATCTGTAAGGTACATAGGAAGGCATGGTGCTTTCGCTAGTACTTAGAGTATAAGTTGAGGTAGAGGGAGTAACAGAACTTGTTTGGATAGTTGGGTGTATTGTAGGTGCCGACGGTGGCCCACTGATAGGTGGAGGAAGAGCAGCATGGTAATAAGAGGTTCCCCCATATGTCGACAGATATTGAGGTGTGCCATACATTGGTGGTTGTTGGGGTTGTGGACTGTGGTGCGTGGTATTACCAATCAATTCGTCTGTTGAGTGAGACATCCTGAGTTTGTCTTGACCGAATGGCACGGGTTTTGGGAGATCAGGAAGTACTATGTATAAGTACCTTGATTGTGAATAGCTGAGGTCGTATTGTTGAGCCTTACTGCTGGCTTCTTCTTCTGATTGAGGGAAGGTGGAAGCTACATCTTTACCAAGGAGAGAGACAAGTGATCTGAGAAACCAGTCAAGACACTATTGTTTGGTGGTTTTGGCTTTGCAAAAACTACGTCGTCTACACCACTCGTGAATGTGATCAGCGATATGTGTGGCTAAGGTTTGTTTAAAATTAGAGAGTAGTTCAAGACCATTGCCATGGTAGATTGGTAATTGTAAGAAGGTCAAAAATGATTTGGCCAAGGACTCGAAAGTCTCATGGGACTCTGATTTTTTGTCTACATACCATTTGGCTGATGGGCCAATGAGTGTGCGTTGAAATAATCGTAGTCAAATGGAATCATCCATAATGTTATTGGAAGAGCACCATAAGTGGAAATTCATGACATGGTTGGTAGGGTCATCTCCTGTCATTCCTTCAAAATTGGGGATGTCTGAAGGTAGTTTGGTAGGCATCGCAGACCATGTGGGGTCATGCAATATAGGATCATTTGTGAGTTTTCTTAGATCTGGTATGTTAAGAGAGGCCAAAATATGGCATTTGTAGTGGGGGGGGGAGGATTAGTTCCATCCATGGTGTGAGTTTTATGTGAACCTCATCCTTGAGGGGGGCTAGGTGGGTTGGTACTTCCCCCTTGAGAGGAATTTGGCCCCCCACTTCTGTGTAAAGGAGAGTGAGTGGAAGGAGGACCTTGGGAAGTGGACCCAAGTAATGTGGAACCAAGAAAAGTTGATCCTAAGACAGTGGCACTCACTGGAGTGTGTGAAGGTGGTGTCGATGAGTTGGCAAGACTAGGAACTCCCCCTAGAATAGGAGGGAGGTTTAGCAAGCATCTAGAACGCCGGGGTTTCTGTGGGTCCCCTATGATGTCCGACTAGCTGAGTGGATGTGTGCAAATTGTGATGAGAGAAAATAAACAAGAGACTTTGTTGAAAATTTTGAACTTTACATGATATATATCTAAATCAAAAATGTAATTGGAAGTGCATCATACATAAAGTGTTTTGAAAAAGAAGCATATATGTGGATAAGTGGGTTTTGTCAACGTGGGGAATCAAAGAAAATAAATGCCGTTTCCTAAAAGATGTAACATCCTTCCTATCAAATAGCACTGGACCTTCCAATAGTACTCAATAGTGGGTTCTGAAGTCACCGGAAGAGAAACTAGTGAAGGATGAAATAATCAGTTATAATGAGGAGTAAAGGGGGAATATCCTGAAAGAGCTGGTGATATTTCCCAATAGCCACACAAAATCCAATCAAGGTGCAATTGCAGCCCACAATTTCCACCTAGGTAGATGTCCTCAAATTTGGTCACTAGGTACCTCAGTCAAAGTGTGGCATTTGGATTTTCGTCCTAAGAAATGGGTCATGGGTTGGATCCGGTCCAAGAGGTGGGTGCCTCAAGGGGGGAAGCACAGAACAATTGGACCTCAGCCTTCAACCCTTCATGGGTATCTCCCTATGTTATAACCCTAAATTGCATCACACATGCTTACCTAGCATTGGGCCAACTCATATCCTTTCTTTTCCAGAAACATTGTTGAACAAGTCTTTGAAAATCCTCTTGTGTAAAGGCCCATGTGCCCTAACCCATTACTACATGTGTGTACATGTTGGCTAACCCAAAATAGCCTGCGTGGATCGACAAAATCATGAAAAAAGGAAAGTTGCTGATGGAACAAAAAGCTATGGGTGAGTTAACTGAAACTCCCGGCCATGCATGGCCGAGGGTTCATCCAAATACCTAGCTCCTTCTAGCCTATAAAATAAGGGGTAGGGGTACCATTTGGAAGAGGAAGAATATAGCAAAGAAACTCTACCCATTTACATATTCCCATTGTCCCAACCCTTTAGCCTTTCCTAATGCCAAAGGAGATTTAAAGAAAAGTAGTTGAAGGACAGAAGAAGAGGAGCCCAGGATTAGGTTCGAGTGGTGGTCAGTCTCAGCTTTTGTAAGTTGACTCATTTTAAGTAATAAAGAGAAT
>JASDQU010506116.1:22926-35196 GCA_032191745.1 Picea mariana | reverse complement strand
CACTCTTAGGGCTGAAATATAGCTAATATATCATGGTTCAGATTTACAAAAAAACATTTAGATGCACTCATATCTGAAATATGATATTCCCCAAAATTCTTGTAATAAAATTTGAAGAAAGTAATTGAAGGGGAAGATAGCAAGCAAATCAATTTGAAAAGTATGTGTCAAAGATGAGACATGTCATTTAAAGGAGAAATTAAAGAAAAAAATTATGGCTAAAAATGAAACGGATTAGTGTCTAATTATTTGAGGGTTATGGGGTCTAATGCATGCAACCAAAGAAGGGTTTCCTTTTTGAAATTCTAGGCCTAAAATATTTGAAAATGACACTTTCTTAAGACCCTAGAAATTCAAAATGAAATTTAATGCAAACAAGGTGGTATGGACTCATTGGAAGCTCCATAACTAACAAATCTAACAAAAATTTTTGCTTCAAAGAAAGAAATTGTGCTATAACTTACTAGAATGTTTCTAACATGAAATTTCAAACTTGAAAAGACATTTTTCAGAAAGGAAATATACGTCCCCTAAGTGGCTAGAAGCCACTTATGCTCCTAGCTTGAAGGCTCTCCAAAAACCTGCAAGAAATCCCTCCTATATGCTCCAAGAAATAAACTTTTCACACATAAATGGTTGAGAAAAACACTAAACCCTCATACACTGGAAAACTAGAAGCAAGAGGCTCTATTCCATTGATATCCAACCAAACACAATGAAGGGAGGGCATCTTTATATAGATGAGGCACCCCACCAATATCATGGGAGACAAACCATGTGCTTTCTTAAAACCATAGGAAAATACAACGAGCTTCTAGGGTTCCCTCATAAAACAATGGGTTAAAACCATGATATCCCTCAAAACCATGGATAAGAACCACCCAAGAAGGGGMACCCTCATAACCATGGGAAAAACCATGAGCTCCCCTCAAAAACCACCACTCATAAGTGGAAAATGGACCCCACAAGAGGTGCGTCCCACTAAAAATCCAGTTGTTCATTCAATGTGTATGAAATGGACCCCACAAGATGTGCACCCCCACCAAATCTACATGCATGTGGTMTACAAAGAGAGGTGCAAACTTTGAGTGTGTGAAATGGGCCCCACAAAAGGGTGTGCCCCACCAAAAACATGGTTGACCATACATAAGTGTGAAAAGGGGTCCATAAAGGGGTGCACTATGGATTTTCTAATCCCGACACCTAGGTATCTTGTTATCTAGTGATTTTCTTACTGTAAATCATATTAGCAACTCCCAAAACATAMTGCACTTGTTGGAATAATCAACTCAAATAAATAGTGRAAGCAATACTGGAAAACCAAAATATCATACACAATACACAAAGATATTGTTCCCATCAACTAAGCTTATCATTCAAATAATTTCAAAGCTTACAATGTCTCCCTTACTGGGAAAATGGTCCACAAAGAAAAGACAAAAAACTTTAGATAGCACCTACAAACCTTAGCAAATCCTAGTCTGCTATACGGTCCCAAATTTTCAGAGTTTTCGAGATGTACACACATTTCCTTAAGCAAACCCCCATATACATGCATGTCTCCACTAAAAGACACATATGCATGCAAAAAGACTGTACAACAAACTATGTATGGTGCGACCATGATGTTGTGCTTCCAATATGTTGTAACTCTTTGTGATTGCCACTGTGATCTCTTCTCCATGAACTATACTAATCTCTAGATGAAAGTCCTTTTCCACCTATCTAAGATATCCTTGAATCCTAGTCCTTCATGATCCAACCCTTTGTATCAAAAGTGTCTCCTCCTTCACCCTTGCAATGATTTTATAATCTTGAGTTATGACCTAAACCTAATCTCTAAAATGATTGAAAGTTGAGATTAGATATCTCCTCACTTGAGATCAATGGATAAGATTCAATTCACTAATGCTAATAAATTTATCATTTCATTAAATAAAATTAACTAATTAATAAAAGCACTTTCATTTAATAATTCCTTTAATTAAAGTAAAGTATCAAGGTAGAAGGCTTTGGACAAATTCCACATGTATAGACACTTAGACTTGTGCAGAAGTACATGTCTGATGCTACAAACATCAACACTCCCTCTTAGCGAGGAAGGTATTTTGCACCAGTCCAAGTTTATCCCAGAAGAACATAAAATTCCCTTTAACCAAGGGTTTGGTGAGAATAACCTACTCATCTGTGGAAGCATATTGAATCTTGAATTCTCCCTTCTAGATCATGTTTTGGATGAAATGATATATGATCTCAACATGCTTGCACCTATCATGGAATACTGGATTCTAAGAGAGTTTGATATAACTCTTATTACCACAATATAACAATGTGGGCTCCAACTCTTAATCAAATAACCTTGTAATAAATTTGCAAAGCCAAATGTATTCACAACTAGCCATACTTGTTGCCATATACTTTGCCTCTACTAAATCAAGTGCTAGATAAGTCTACTTCATGCTGAACCATGTAATCATTGTTGATCCCAAGATGAAGCAACACCCTGAAGTGCTCTTCCTATATACTGCACTCCCTACCCAATCTGATTCTGAATATCCTTGCAACATCACTCCATCACCTCCAAATACCTCAATCTATACTCCATTGCACCTCTCATGTACCCGAGCACATGCTTTGTCGCTATCCAATGCACCTGCCTCGACTCCACCATGATGTTAATCCCTAGAAAAAACCCCATGTTATGTAGAAAACCCACTATTAATCCCTAGATATTGAATTATTACATTTCTAGTGTTATGTGTGTAGGTCGGCTAGAACCATTCATTGCACCCTTTCATCATAATTGTACCCTTTTGTCTCCTATATATATCAAGGAGATATAGTATTAGGATCATATTATCTCATCTCATATTGTATTATGACGTGGATATATTGTAAAAGGTGGTTTCCCCCTCTAAGTGGACTATAATTATTGACTTCTTATCATTTTTAAGGCTTTGGATCATAACATTTGGTATCATAGCTCATTGATCCTAGGGTTTTTCTTCCCCAAGCAAGTCATCTTATCATTTTCACTATAATTTTTTTCTGGAACGATTTAGAACGTGAAACTTGGAGGTTATTTATAGGACATATCAAGGTATTTGTGGTAAAAATTGCAGCTTATTGGTCATCATACTTTCAGAGATACACCCTATGGAAGATAGGGTGTCTGACTAGTCCTATTAACTAGTCTCAACCAGGTGTTCCAGGTAAAATAATCATATCTTCTTCAACCAAATTCAGTAAGACTAGTTGCATCGAAAATATGACAATATTTAGTATTTCTAGTACAAGTTTCAAAATCATATATCAAATATTGTGCACGTGGCCCGTTGTACAAGTTTTCTCTCTTGGAAAGGCCAAAAATCGACAAGGTGTGGGGAAGCTACCATAACTTCCACTTGGCACATCCAATTTTGATCAGACACATGGAATTGAAGATAGGACATATTAGAGTACTACACACCAGAAGTTCAGACTCATAAGGGCTGAAATTTAAGAATTACATCATAAGGAAGGTCGGTGAGGAGGACAAACTCCAAATTAAGGGTTTAAAATATACGTAACTTACAATTGGCATAAATTTTTATTGGAAGATCAGTGTCCAATGATTCAAAATTTGTGATATAGATAGAATAGACGAGTATTATTATTATTACTCCATATGGGTCTCAAAAAGGTGACAACACCCATTAAACCTCCAGAAGTCTCATATATGATTGAAGAATAAAATGAGGACATACATAACAAGTTGTTCGAATTGGAGGAACAACTTAATCATTTGAGTGACAAGTCTAATAATTGGGTAAAATCACAAAGAAAAATTCAAGAATTGGAAAAGAATATGAATGAAAATAAATAAGAAATATGAAATTCCATGAAGGAAATGGAAAATTCCATGTCTTCCATGTTATTTCAAGCTCTAGATGAGAGACTCCCTAAAGGAGATATCAAAATGCAAGGAAGTCATGAAAATAAAGGTAGTATTCATGTTGAACAAACTGCCAATAAGAAGTCATTTTCAACTAGTGAATGTAACTCTGTAACACCTCAGGTTTTGAGCCCCCATTTTAAATATTGTATTGTTACAATGCTGAGAGGCTAGAGTGCCCAAACAATTAATGTTTTTATCATTACTAATAATAAATACATGTTTGGTTGCTAGAGGGACAAGGACTAGAGTTATAGGGGGCTATGATTCCACAAGAGAGGGGGCTTGAGGGGATAAGTGTTTATTCCTATTCTAATTACCATTTTGTCTAAGGGAGGGGATCAATTATGTGAGATTCTTGGGGAAGCCCAAGAGGTTCTTGATTCTCCCCAAAATTACTTAAGCTCACCTTTGGTCTGATGGGGGGGTTGGTCGTTGGCTCGTTTTCTCCTTCATTTTTGCATTCTCACCATTCCATCCCTCACGTGCTTTATTGCATGCACCTCCATGCACCCACTTACCCATTCATTGATCCATACATTATCCGTGTCTTGTCTTGGGAAAGGGAACCAAATTGCCGAAGAATTAGCCATGAGATAGTTGGTTGTAGTGGTCGTTGGAGTGATCCAGCCACGATTTGAGGCCCACATGTCTGAGATACGTTGGTCTGTGTCCAACGTTTCTCACAACTGCGAGTCCTGAGAGTTCCAACATCGATATTCTGGACCAATTGCGCTGGAGCCTGATTTAAGGAGAAGGACTGCTTGAGGGACTGTGCGATAGAGAAGGGTGGAGGTCCATTCTCTCGGGTGGTGCAAGCTAGGTATAAGAGAGTTGGGTAATTGGATTGTTATGAGAGCTGGGAAGCTTGTGAGAGATTGGGTGTTGACTGGTTTTGGAAGCCAAGTAACACTCTGGAACCATCCTTGTGGATTCATAGCCCTGGCTCGGGGGTGACGCTTGAGATTTGGAATAGTAGTGTCTACAGTTGGGTGGAACATCCTTGGTATGCAACCAGTTGGTGTCATCTTTCATAAAGATAAGTGCTCTCTGTTATGGTATCATTTACATGTATATGAATGTGTTTCCGCTGTGTATATTTAATTATCATTTAACTGAATCTTTAGACTATGCATGCTTGCTAGATTTTAAAGGTATCTATAAGTGAAAGAAGTCCAAGGGCGGCCTTTAAGGTAGCATGCCCCAACCTGTGGGTGGCTAGGTATGTTACAGTTTGGTATCAGAGCTTCTGGTTGAAACATCGGGCCGGTATGGGTCGGGTTTGTTGGTCAGAGCCTTAGGGTCGAGATCAAATCCCGACCGTGGAGTTGAAAATCTCAGGAGGAATGGTGTTGCAGAATATATGTGGGAGATAGAACATTAGAGACCTATGTAAGGGGTTCTAAGGATTGTGACCGTCCCCTTCAAATTTGAGAGCGATCGCCATAGTAGGATTAGGAGAGATTCGGGATCGTTGGATCAGAGGACAGACAAACAGGGGTCGTTCGATGAAAAGTGACGCCTACCGGCCCTCGCTGGCATGGTCGGTCCTGCCAGGACCTTCTCTTTCCCTCGGCCCAAAGAGTCAATGCTCTTCCAACTCCCCTCGGGAGTTCTTACCCACAGTCTTCTCGACAATCTCCCCTTCGTGGATCGGGAGATCGGGTTTCGCGATATCGTGAAACTCACAGCAGTGTTCTCTTGCTCCTTCAACCGTCGAACCCCGAATGCCGATGGTCAACGGTCAAGGTTCGGATATCGGGCTTGTCCCTATTGGGATATCGCGACCTGCGATGTCGATGTTTAGTGCCTCCAAAAACCCGAGTGCCGAAACACCGATCTCACGCGAACACACCACCTGGACTCCACTATGTTTGCGCGGTCCCACACTGCCACGTCAATCGCGGGAATTCACGGATCGCGGACCCACGACACAAAGTTTCCTTGCTGCTGGAAACCCCGAACGCCGAAACTCTGATGTTCCCGATTTGTGCCACCTGTCCCTCCAGAAAACGACGGCTCCGATCAAATCGGGGGATCACACTTTGCGATTTCGACGTGCATGTGATTCTTACGCCCGCCAACCCTGATTCACCGATATGCGATGGAAAATGATCCTTCCTGCGTCTGAGGGTTAACCTCCTCGCTCCTTCTCCCAGATCCAACGATCCACGGGACTTCGTGATTCTTCACGACAATCTTAAGTCGTCGATTCTCTTCCTCTGTGAAGAAATCTCGGCTCTACCACCTTCGTTCTGTGCGACCTCCACTGGGGTCGATTCCATAGCGAACCAAAGGAACTATCCCTCCTGAGATTTTGTCAAATCGGACTCCTTCAGAGATTTCTCGAACACGCTCCTTGTGCTCAGTCTTCAATCACTTCCAAAAGTGTTGAAGTCTTCTGGGTCCCGTGCGTCCACACTCGCAACGGCTTCGGCCCTCTCCTCTTCTCAGACTTGCTACTGAGACTCAAACCCGACCTACACTCACATGCATGGCTCGAATAACTCAACCCCAACTCTGGGAAAAGGAGAACAAAATTTCAACTGCTTGGCCTCCTCAACGCACTCTATGCGGAGGAATTCGACTGCACTCTATGCAGGAATCTCCTGGCTCATGCAGAGAAACAATTGGAACTCATTCCCTCATTCTCTCAAGTTTCGAACCTGATATGCAATCACGTATGCAACATATAACAGATAAGCATAGAAAGAAGCAAACATGCAAAGGCACAATATCAACAACACACAGAGATCAAACACGTCCATGGAATTGAATCAAAGCTCTTCCTATTAATTCAATAACTGTACATGGAGGTTTTTTTCACAACTCTCTGCTCTGCTCTCTTCCTTCTCTCAATGCTAATGCTTGATAATCATACAATGATACAAGGGAGGGTGCCTATACTCCGTTTTTCCCTCTCGAAAGCTAAAACTGTCTAATCTACAGTTAATTCTCATCTAACAGCATTAAAACTAAATAAATGCCTCATCTACCTAAGGACGAGAGATTATCCGCTCAAGGTCCGTTTCAATGTACAAGTGCGCTTCATCACATCAAAACATTAATGTTTGGCGCAACCATATTACAATGTTTCAAAATTTGAATGCTGGTGTTGTCTAGCTGTATATTCATTCCTCCACGCGCTGGCTAGCTTGGCGAGTTGTAGATGCTCCTGCATCAAAAAGGAAGAAAGGGTTAAGGTCATAACCGTCGGATCCCAGGGGAGAGTGAGATCAATGGATAAGAGGCACTGCAGGGAACCAAGTGGCACGAGAGATAATTTATGAAGGCAGTCCTACAATCTAAACCATAGTTTCCTCAAGGGGTTACGTGTTAGCATCAGAAGAATTGCGAGGTGAAAAGAGGGTTACTCCAAATCAACGATACATGCCCCCGCAAATTGAAAGGCATGCAAGGATGTGACCAATTAGGACTCGAACATCGAAACTTTGAATAATCGAAGTAGCTGGGGACCGTCGATCCATAGGAGGACATGCGTCAACCGAATGTGTGCTCCGGGTGAAAGCACTCCAGGAACGATCGAGTGAGGAGAAGTTGAGAATTGAAACTCCTAAAGCCGGGAGAAATAGAGACTCAAAGTAAACATCGACTATCAGATCGTTCAAAGTAGATCCTGACCTCGCTAAGAGATTACATGCCAACAGATTAGTAACTCCAGAGGAATCTGTTCGAGAGGTTTTCAGTTGAGATTTGAGACTCCTGAAGCCCGGAGAGACGGAGAGCTGAAGTAAATATCGATCATCCAATCATCCGAGAGGATATCAACCATTGATCTGCCAAGAGCCAAGCGTCACCAGATCCATGGCTTCGGATAAAAGCTAGTGGGGCTAGATAAGTTTTGAAATTTAAGATTTCCGAAGTCTGGAGACCCAAAGATATCGTAGCCATTAGATTAAGGAGGACACATGGTGCAGATCCATGGACTCCAGGTGAAGACTCGAAGTGAATCTTAGTCGTCCGATCCAGGAGGACACATGGCAGTAGATTGGCCAGTTCGGGAGAATTGGAAGTGTGCTGGTATGGAAAACTACTGAAGTCTCGAAGCCCAAAGAGCTAAAGTGATGGGGCACAATGACGTCACTAGGAGGTGATGTGGACCTCGAAATTTTTGAAGTGACATGGCTTGCAGACGTCACCTGGGATGACGTGGAAACATGGAATGTGTGCCATGTGTCAGTAAGTTTTGAGCATTTGGAGTATTGAAAGGTCAGATAGAATGTGACATGTGTCACCCGCCTGATTGGGCCACGTGTCTGCTTCCAGTATTTCACCACGCGGTGACAGATTGTGCAGTCTAGAGACTAGGCACTCTGGAGGGGAAAGATGTGACAAGTAGCATTGGGTTGAAAACTCTTGAAGGCCAGAGTATGTATCGATCATTGATTCTAGAAGGAAAACATCGAAGGATCGTTGAATTTGGGTAAAAACACTCTGGGAGAAAGTGCAGGAGGATGGTTTGAAACTTCCAAAACCCGAAGAGCCAAGGTGATTCACGACCACTGATCTATGGGAGGACACCCGTCGACAGATCATGAACTCCGAGTAAAAGCGTTCTGGGAGGAGGAAAGCGAGGAAAGTTGAGACTCCCGAAGCATGGAGTCCAAAAGTGGATCTCGATCGTTGATCATGAAAGAAGACGAGGACCGTTGATCCGGTCCTGGGTGAAAGTTCTAAAGCCCCGAAGCTCTAGACAAGCACTTTTTCAGCTAAGTGCAAGGTCATGTCCATGGTCGTATGTAGAATTGGGAGCTGAGGGAAGGAGGGCTAAGGTACAAATTGGTTGTCTTCAAGACAAAAAAGTCATAAGGAAGGATTTAGCCATGGTAACTTGGGAAGGTGGTTTGAAGGAAGTGCCTGCGCAGGATGAGATTCTATGTCAGCTAAGGATAACATGACACTGTTATTTTTAGAGAATGGGGATATGATCTCCATGAAAAAAAGAAGAAGAAGAAAGAGACCTGTAGCATGGTTTGGCAAATTTTTTATCATATGCATAATTCTAACAAAATGGTCACTTGCACATTTTGCAGAATTAAGGGGCTTAAGCACATCAGCTTAGGATGCGTATTTAAGAAATGAAAGAAGGTGAGGGAGCCTCCAATCATGATAAGGGGGCCGAAGACCAGAATACCAGAGTTGGTAATGCGGAGACAGAGTCCAATGGATGCAAGGGAAAAGGAGAGCATGAAACATTAATAGAAACAGTGAGAAGCCTGAAGATGGAAGTACAGAGCTACAAAGAAAACAATGAGAGACTGATGAGAGATAAAAGTTTGATAAATGCTCGAGTGTTGCAAAGCTTAAATAAGTTGTAGAAGAAAACGAAGAAGGGATCAAACTGAAGACAAGAGGAAGAACGCAAGTGCCATGAAATAAGTAATGATAGTGGAAGAGTTGGTTATTCCAGAAGTTCTAGCAGAGCTCATGGACACCACTCACATCCTTACTCAAAAATAAAGTTTTATGCATCGAAAGATCCCATAAGCAGTCTAGAGGTGTCTCCTGTTAGTCACCAAAGAAGGAAACAAGAGATAGATAGTTTGCAAGGAGAGTTGAGCAAGATCAAGCCACCTTCCTTCGATGGTGAAAGAGAAAGGGAAGATGATGTTGAAACATGGTTGCTTGGGCTCAAGAGATATTTTCAGTTACATAACTACTCATCAAACCTGGAAGCTAGGATTTCCACCTACCATTTACAAGAGAAAGATGCAATGTGGTGGGACCAACTAAAGCAAGTGGAACATGTTAATGAAAGTAGGATCACTTGGAAGCAGTTCAAGAAGTACTTCCAGAAGGAGTACCTCTCAGAGCATTTCTATGACAAGAAAATGCAGGAGTTCTTTGACCTCAGGTTGGGAAGCATGACTATGGAAGAGTACAAGAAGAAGTTCTTGGGATTGTTAAAGTATGCCATGTTCATTGGCGATGAGAAAGTGAAAACACAGATATTTCTAAGTGGACTTCTAGCCTTTTATAAGGAAAAGATCAAATATGATGAACCCAAGACCTTGAATGAAGCTATCAGGAAGGCTAAATACCTGTATGAGTAAGGCCAGGGAAGAGAATCCCTACAAAAATCTTGGAAGGACAAGAAAAATGCGAAGTCTGATCAGAGGAGGAAAGGATTCAAACCTCCCTTCAATAGGAATGAGCCTAATAGAAATCATCAAGATTAGTATGCTAAGGGGGATTTCAAGAAATAATATTCCTTGGGAAAACGGGGAAGACCATCAATCCAATGATGGGGATGCAAGGAAGATCACCTGTACAAGGATTTCCCACCCAGAAAGGATAGAGTGAATACCATGCACAACAACCAAGAGGATACAACAGTCGAGGATATGGGAAGAATCTGTGCAGCTTTAGATGATCGACAAGCAGAGTACTAGTCCAATATGATCAAGGTGGAAGGTAAGATCATAAATCAACTTGTTGCTATTTTAATTGATTCAGGAGCAAGTCATTGCTACATTGATCCTAAGATAGTGGATAGATTACATTTGGAGAAAAGTAAACTTGGAAAAGCAAGTTTGGTTCAATTAGCCACTGGAACCAAAAGAAGAATCCATGATATGGTCAAAAGTTGTTCCATAAGTCTTAATGGCATGAATAATAGTATTGATCTAAATATCATACCATTGGGGCCTTATGATATTCTAATTGGAATGGATTGGTTTGACAAGCATCATGCTGTCCTAGATTTTCATAACAAGACATTTACATTTCTTGATGGAAATGGAAAATAGAGCAATGTGAAAGGAGTTCCAAGACCCATCTCTATAAGGGAGATTTCAGCATTACAGCTAAAAATATGTTTTAGGAAAGGATGTTAATTGTATGCAGCTCATGTGGAAGATCCAGATAATACAAAGGGGCCAAGCCTCGAGGATTTCTCGGTACTATAGGAATTTGAATATGTATTCCAAGAAATACTCGGATTGCCACCAAGAAGGGAGATAGATTTCTAAATTGATTTAGTGCTAGGAGATACCCCGATGTCAAAAACACCTTACAGAATGAGCACACTAGAGTTAAAAGAATTACAAATGCAGTTGGAGGAATTATTGAAGAAAGGGTACACACATCCAAGTGTTTCACCTTGGGGAGCACCAATACTTTTTGTCAAAAAGAAGGATGGAACCTTGAGGCTATGTATTGACTTCCGACAACTGAACAAGTACACTATAAAGAACAAGTATCCTCTACCCCAAATTGATGACCTCTTTGATCATATAAGAGGAGAAAATATATTCTCAAAGATCGAATTGAGGGCAGAATACCATCAGGTAAGAATCAAGGAAGAAGACATTCGTAAGACAACCTTTAGGACTAGGTATGGGCATTATGAATTTGTAGTGGTGCCTTTTGGACAGACCAATGCACCCATTGTATTCATGTGCTTAATGAATGGCGTATTCATAAATTATTTGGATAAGTTTGTCATAGTATTCTTGGATGACATACTTATCTATTCTAAGTCTGAAGAGGAGCATGAACATCACTTACGACTGGTGTTGCAAGTATTGAGAGAACATCAGTTGTATGCCAAGTTGAGTAAGTGTTCTTTTTATCAAAAACAGATCCATTACTTGGGACACATTATTTCAGAGAAGGGGATAACAGTAGATCCAGAGAAGATCAAAGCCATTAGAGGATGGCCAACACCCATAAATGTGTTAGACGTCATATATTTTATGGGATTAGCTGGCTACTATAGAAGGTTCATAGTAGGGTTCTCTAAGATTGTTCATCCCATCACTTATTTGCAAAAGAAGGGAACTAAATTTGAATGGACACTCAAGTGTGATTTTTTTTTTAATCCGTTGAAGGAATTACTTACTAGTGCACCTGTGTTAAAGATTGCTGACCCAAATGAAATTTTTTTGGTATGTACAAACGCATGTAAGGAAGGACTTGGGGGAGTCCTCACGTAAAATGGACATATCATTGGATATGAGTCCATAAAGATTAAGAAACACGAGAGGAACTATGCCACCCATGACTTGGAACTTGCTTCCATTGTTCACGCCTTGAGGATGTGGATGCATTATCTCATGGGGAAGAAATTTGAATTAAGGATAGACCACATTGGCCTGAAGTATATTTTTGAACAACCAAGCTTGAATGCCATGCAAACAAGATGGTTGGAATTTTTAAGTGAATAAGACTTCGATATCAAGCATATCAAGGGAAAGGAGAATAAAGTTGCCGATGCACTTAGTAGAAGAGTGCATCTCATACATGCTACTGTTGTCAGTATGCATCAGTCAGACTTGAAGAGAAGAATTTTGGATGGTCTTGTTACAGACCAA
>JASDQU010506115.1:96075-119495 GCA_032191745.1 Picea mariana | reverse complement strand
GAAGGATCTGGAACAATTCAAGTAGAAAATGGTCATTTCAATGATGTATTATGTGTTCCAAGTCTTTCTTGTAACCTTCTATCAGTTTATCAAATCACTCATTTAGGTGAAGGTAAAACCGTAGAGTTTTCACCTCACCAAGTTGTAATCAAGGATCTAAAATATCCTAAGCATGTTCTTGCAACTAGAATTGCTGATGATATTACTAGGTTGTACAAATTTGAAAAATTTGGGTCATCATATTTTTCATCAGTTTTTGTTGCTCATAGCGATGAATTGAGCAAACTTTGGCATGAGCGGTTTGGTCATCTAAACTATCACTCATTGAAACAACTATATAATAAAAAAATGGTGACTGGTCTTCCTCTTGTTTCATGTAGAGATGGTGTTTGTGCCGGTTGTGTTCTCAACAAACATCATCAAGACAGTTTCGACAAACATACTTCTTGGCATGCCTTGAGTCCTTTGCAGCTTGTTCACAGTGATTTGTGCGGTCCACTTTCTTCTCCTTATTTTTATGGGTGCAAGTATTTCTTAACTTTCATTGATGAATTTTCCAGACGTACTTGGGTTTACTTCTTNACAATAATT
Source organism: Picea mariana (assembly GCA_032191745.1). Taxonomy (NCBI): domain Eukaryota; kingdom Viridiplantae; phylum Streptophyta; class Pinopsida; order Pinales; family Pinaceae; genus Picea; species Picea mariana. The sequence continues at coordinate 118,904 of JASDQU010506115.1, read as the reverse complement.
TTACAAGTTACTGCACTACACAAGGAATCCAAATGCAACACACTGTTCCATATACACCACAACAAAATGGTGTTGCTGAGAGAAATAATTGCACATTAAAAGAAGTTGCTAATTATATGATCCAATTTAAGGGATTAATTTTAAAGTATTGGATGAAAGCCATCAACTGTGTAAATTACATAGTAAATCACACTCCCACAATGGCTCTTAAAAATATAACAGTGGAGGAAGATTGGACTAAAATTAAACCAGATGTAAGTCACTTCCGTGTATTTGGCAGTATAGCATGGAATCACATTCCTTATGAGAAAAGGAAAGAATTGCAGCCTAAAAGTGAGAAGTGTATATTTGTTGGTTATTCTGAAGATGTCAAAGGTTATAGACTTCTTCAACCACATTTGTAATGAAATTATTATTAGAAGAGATGTTAAATTTGATGAAAATCTCTTGGACTACGAGCCTAATTCAACGTTTGTACCTTCTTTGGCTTGTGAGACTAATTCAGTGGTTGTGCCTTCTTCGGCCTGTGATCCATCTTCAACATTTGTGCCTTCTTCTGATCTTGTTTCTTCTTCAGATGATGACATTGAGGATGAAAATCCACCTCCGCCTTCTCACCCTCCTCCAGATGAGTCCTTTGAACCTGAACCAACACCAGCTCCACCGCTTCCTAGATGGGTCTGCTCAACGTGAGAAGCAGTTGGTGATCTTGTCGGTGATCCTTCATATCAACATTGGACACGTTCACAGTTCCAATGAGCCTCTTCTCTTTTGGCTCAAGTTTCAGAAACTCATGATCCAGAGACATTTGTAGAAGCTTCAGGTCAACCATATTTGGATACAACAATGAATGAAGAGTATCGTTCTTTAATGGAAAACGATACTTGGGATATTGTACCTCTTCCAAAAGATGGAAAACTTGTTAGATGGAAATGAGTCTACAGAAATAGGTATGCATCATATGGAAGTGTTGAAAGACACAAGTCTCGATTAGTTGCCAAAGGATTTTCCCAAGTTGATGGAATTGACTATAATGAAACCTTTTCCCCTATAAAAAAAATGAATTCCATCCACCTTGTTCTTTCCCTTGCTACCTCACATAAATGGGAGGTCCATCAGATGGATGTTAAATCCGCCTTCTTGCACGAAGATTTGCAAGACGAAATATACATGTAACAACCTCTTGGCTATGTCCAAAATGACTCTAGACTTGTTTTTCATCTCAAGAAATCTCTTTATGGTCTCAAGCAAGCTCCCCAAGCTTGGTATGCCAAAATGGAAAAATTTCTTATTGCCACTGGATTCTCTAGATTCCATTCTGATCCTAATGTCTATACCAAGAAAGTAGGAAGCCATATCATAATCCTTGTCCTTTATGTTGATGACNTGATAGACTTAGGCTTTTTGCACTATTTCCTTGGCCTCCAAGTTTTGCAAACCAATGAAGAAATTTTTCTTTCCCAGTCTAAGTATGCCTGTGACCTTCACATGGACAATTGTAAACCAACCCCTTCTCCCTTCCAGTCTAGAGTCAAGCTTACTGCCACTTGTACTTCTCCTGAAGTTGATGCCACCCTATACTGTCAGTTAGTTGGTAGCCTCTTATACTTGACTCATACCCATCATGATCTTTCTTTTGTTGTTGGTCTTGTTACCCGATATATGAAAACACCCCATGAAAGCCATTGGAAAGAACCTAAAAGGATACTTCTCTATGTTCGTGGTACAGTTCATCTCAAGATACATTATAGTTCAAGGGGGACTCCTTTATTGGATGGTTTCACTGATTCAGATTGGGCCGACGCTCCTGATGATTGGAAGTCTATTGCAGGTTATGTTTTCAGCCTTGGTTTAGGACCTGTCACTTGGGCCTATAAGAAACAATAGGCTATTGAACTTTATTCAACAGAAGCAGAGTACCGAGCAATGGTAAATTCGAGTCAGAAATCTCTGTGGCTTCGAGAAATCCTTTCAGATTTTGGATTCCAGCACCAGCATCTGACTAGCCTTTGGTGTGAAAATCAGAGTGCCATCAATCTCGCCAAAGACCCAATTCAACATCAGCGTAGCAAACACATCAAGCTACACATGCACTTCATCAAAAATCTCATTCATGATTAAGTTATTGAAGTTCTCTTTTTCCCTACATAAGATCAAGTTGCAAACATTTTTACAAAGTCTCTTACAGAAGCGAAGTTTTTCAAACTTCAATCTATGTTAGGAGTTCAGGAAGTTGTCATTAAGGGGGGATAGGCTCTAATGCCTCCTTCCTTCTCCTATTGTGTCACTATTGTAAATCCTTCAATCCTATCCGAAGTTGTTCTTAAGGGGGGATGTTAGGATATTTAGACACTTAGGAGTTATTTAAGATCTACTTGGTCTATTGTGTTGTTAGGTAAAAGTGTGTTTTCTAGTGTGTTTCTTTAGTATGAATTATTATGCATTTGTAGTTAGGAAATCCGACGGTCACGATATGTTCCTGACATAGAGTGATCCAACGGTTCATACTCTCCTTGATCTTAACGATCATTGATCCATGGATTAGCACCCAATTGGACCATGATATCTATTTAAATAGCATGGAGGGTCATTTTCCGATGATCGATTGTGAGAAACTCTCTTGTAAAATCTCTCTGTAATATTTTTCTTTGCATTAATAAACTGCTCCAAGTGGCCGCATTGGTTGGGGCCGTGGATATTTTCTCGTAGGGGTTTTACCATGTGAAAACATCAGTGTGTTGATATTTGATCTGGTTATGGGAGTGGTTATTGAAGGTGTTTGTCCTTTGTTGGAATACATGTGTTGTCGAACACTACGCACTAGGATCATGGTAGATAACCTACAGAAAATTCTTCTTAGGATCCGACATCCATTTGTTAGTCCAAACATTCTTTCTATGCACAGGAATAACATATCTTTCATTATTTATATCATATCTATTCATATCAAATCTTCTTTCTTCTAACTGTGCCCTAGTTTTCAGACTAGGACACAATTTATCAAACATACCTAGATCCATACTTTCAAAACAAAAATTTCCACTTATCTTACCTTTATTAAAGCACAAAGCTTTCAGATCTTACCTCTTTAATAAAAAAATTTCATTGATGTTACCTCTTTTCTTTAGATTTGCCTCCTTTCTTAGCACAGAGCCTCATAGTCAAGTAGAATACTGTGCACTAAAGCAACAGATCTACACACAAAGATTTATTTCTTTTAATCAGTTCCCAACAATCAAAGTTTCAGGTCTCGACAACGAAACCATTTTTTGGCATAGGGGTAGACCCAGGGTTCAACGCTTCAACAATGCACCAACAAAACTCTAAATGCCGACCCTTTCGGTAACACCTGCGAAGCAAATGAAGTCTCATCCGAGGTAGAGGTAGGGGTGGTTGCAGGACTCCAGTGTCTGCAACCTTAGTTGGGACATAGATTTGGGATTGTAACACCTTAACATAGCACTTAGCAGTTATAGTTCATTGGTATTCAACCTTTTTTTACAGCATAGATAAACCATAATAACAGATCATCGCAGTATTCATCCAGATCTAATATATTAAAGAACTAAGCATATCAACACAGATTAGATCTAGCATCTTATTTGCAACATTAGGCACGAAGATATAATATTCATCTAAGCATTCATCATTACACTAAGCATGAATCATATAAACAATATAAAAACCATAATGCACAAAGAAAGCAAAACACAAGATATACATGGTTCACCCCCAGCCTGGGGCCATGTCCACCAACTCTTCTTTATTATCTTCTGTCAAGCTTCTTACAGGCACATAGCATCAAAATCCTACTCCACAGAAGACAGGAGATATGTGCGCACCTCGCCAGATCCTCCTTCCCCGAGCTAGGGTATAGCACAAAGCCTTTACATAGTCTCTTACAGTCACTTGCACTTAGCCTTGCAAACCTCACACAGTATGCATAAAGCATTTACAACCATCACCTGCACTTATCAAAACTTACAACTTGTCTCTTCTAGTCTCTGGTCTCTTTCTTACATCACCTAGACATCACCCATGGGCCAACATCCCCATACTTGTTACATAAGCCCAAAACCCAAAATTTCCCTAAAAAGGGGATGAGATCCTGCAATCTCCATTTCAACTTGCGCTCTGCCTTCGACAACATGTTGAAGTCTCAAAATAGGTCAAACCTGACCAAGGATCCTCAAAAATTAGTCAAGGTCAAACAACAATTTTTTAGAAATTTGGGGGTTGACATAGCATAAGCCGCTAGTTCCAACTCTTCAATGATGTTGTAGTTTTGGGTAGTGTGGAAATTTGGATTAAATGTCTCTTTTCAAATTATGGTCTTGGGCGAGCACAACGCTACATTAGAAATCAACTTCTCAATTTGTAGAGGATTGCAAGATAGAGGAGGAGTAGAGCTAGAAGGTTGGTCGACAGTATTCCATTTAGTGTGATCACATGGAGGAGTGTCATAGGTATTTTCATGAGTTATGACATTAACTTTTTAAAACATGTACACCTCAGAGGCTCTTGTGGAAGCATCCCCATGGTGGGAATGACCCGGGTTGTCTCCTGGCAAAGGGACAAGGTTTTGTGCAACCAAAATTTGCTGTTGAATAGGTTGGGAGGTATGATTTAGATATATCATGATAGCCACATGATGAGGGTAGTCTTTCATGTAGTGGTCTTCTCAAAAAATCATACAAGGAGATTTATATTTCTTTTTCGGTTGAGTATAAACAGACTTAGGATTATTCTACTCATTAGAAGATTTATGGGATTTTCCCTTTTGTTTATTTTTACCTCTTGGTTGTTGAGATGAAGTGGATTGGACCATATTCACCTTGGATATTTGAGTAGGAGCAGAAGTGGTTGTGGTGTTTGGAATATAATTAGATTTCAAAGTAGGTCTTGATGAATCATTCAACGAACGAGGAGTATTAGGGATCATATCGTAAAGTGTGCTAGATTGGGAATAAACCAAGTTCAAATAATACACACAGCTGATAGCCTACTCCTCAATAACTACGTTTCTCATAGCAACATCATGGGCGATGGGAGGAAAGAGTGACTTTGTAAACCAATCTATGAGGAGTTGGTCGAGAATTGGAGCTTTAATCAACCATCTCTATTGTCTCCACTCATGAATATGATCAGATATGTGGGTAGAAGACGATTTCCGAAGAGAGGTCAAAAGTTATGTACCGGTCTCGTACAACATAGGCAACTAAAAATGCATTAGGAAATCCATGGCAAGAAAGTTAAATTCGACAAAAGAGTTACGTGATAGTTCAATGTACCATTTTGTTGCTACACCTATAAGTGTTATCTTAAAAATTCTAAGACAAATGGAATTGTCCATCAAAGAGTTGGAAGAGCACCATAAGTGGAAGGTCATGACATGATTGTTAGGATCCTCCCTAGGTTTTCCATCAAATTTTAGAATGTTGGACGATAATTTGGCAGGGATGGTGGGCCAAAACGGGGCATGAAGGATGGGCTCGTTTGTTAAATGTGAAAAATATGGTAGATCTAATGTAGCCAAGAACGATAAATTTCGGTTAGGTTGTTGATACTGGTGATAACCATATTATGTGGGAACACCAATAGGACAATATCCAAGTTGTGGAGAGGTGACAAAACTATATGGTCCTCCCATATAAGGTGTTTTCACGGGTTGTCCACCTATGTATGGTGGTTGTTCTGCTTGTCCACCCATGTACTGTGATTGAACAAATGGAACTCCTACGTACTAGAATTGACCTTTTGGTACCCCTATGTATGGAAATGGAATGGACTGTTGCATTGGAATTGTGGGGTTTACAGATTGATAGGGCATAGTTACTTGTGGAGGAATGCCCGCTGGATTGGGTTGAGTCCACAAAGGGTTCAAAAATCCTAGATATGGACGTCCATGATATAGACCAGTGGTAGTAGGGATAGAAGGACTTGCAGGAGTGGTTTTTCCCCATGCGGGTTGATGTTGCAACCATGTAGGTTGTCCCCCAATAAAAAGTTTCCCTGCAACTGAAGGTTGGCCTCCCATTGAAGATTTTCCTCCAATGTAGGGAGTACCGATTTGTGATGTGTGATATGTAGGTTGAGGAGATTATGTAATCATGGTTATGTGAATGAATTTAGTACTGGCCATTTGACCTATGGGACGACAAAGTAAGGAATTTGGTGTGTGTATGTGTGGAAAAATGAAGCAGGAATATTACCTGACTCATGTGCAAGAGGAGATGAATGTTTAAGTGGTTGAGTCAGGGTCACCTGGGTCACCGATGTTTCTAGTAAAGAATAAGCACCAACAATATCAACTACAAGATTTGTGGAAAAATATGAATTCCCAATTCCTTCAGGAAAACCAAAAATCGGTGGGTTCATTCTAAGGGATGGCATAATGATGGAATCAAATGGTAAATAGTAAGAGCAAAAGTAATAAACATATATTGTGGATGGTTGATCAAAGAGTGGTTGGCCAAGTGGATCAGTAAACAAAGGATTCACAAAATATGCCAAAATTTCTATGAAGGTTGGGACCGGTTCTTCAATATGATGGGCACTTCCAGGAGCGATGCTCCTAGTTTCAGAATTGTGATCTATGATCATTTCTTCGTAAGAAATATTATGTTGTGGTTCCTGAGTGTCAGGTTCCATACCTTGTATACTATGAAAAATCAAATCCTAAGGCTGACTATGAAAAACAAAGAAACACACTCCTATGAAAACTAAAAGCAATCAACTAAGCAACAACATATTTAAGGATCTTCTGAAGACGAGATATCAATCCGCCAACAAATAAGTGAGAATAAGTTACCCCAACGTACACATAACAACCCTTCTTGGTGAAAGAAACCCTCTCTTTCGTGGGATCACCCTCCAATGGTACTGATAGTGTGATACGATGTCTGCCCCAGGTACCGTGGGAATCCCCCCACAATCACCTGGGTAGATACCTAGGAAAGACCACTAGTGTTACCAAATCACAATTTGCAAACTCAAGGGATAAACAAAAATGAATGCTAGATGGCTAAATCTTATCAAAACAAAGTCAAGGATTTTCAAAGTTCTCTAAGAAAAAAGCTCCGCAAGTTAGACTGAGAAACACTGAGCAACAAATGGAATAAATCATCAGAAAAGGAGACTAGCTCTCATGTTTCCAAGGGCACAGAGTGCTGTAGCACTTTGATATACACTGCAAGGGAGCACCAATTGTATATCATCACTCCGATATACCCTACAAGGGAGTACTGATTGCATATCATCAGTCTGATATACCCTACAAGGAAACGCTACTGTTGGCTTACATGAACTACTCTTCCCTACTGCCTGCATTGTTGACCCAGAGTTCATATCATTAAAGGTACCAACAAAGACTAAAACTATCGACCCTTCTAGTAAACTAGAAGGCAATGCAGTACACAGAATGAACTGCACAGTCTCACTTGAGATAGCTTTAAAAGGGTGGTTGTAAGAATTAGGTGTTTACAACCTAGGATTGAGTATGAGATATGGGATCTGTATTCTGAGCCATTTATTCTAACTTGTGTTACAAACTATTGTTATTCCCTTTTATATTTTAACCTTCATGGCCTCTTTTATTGATATCGCAACAACAATTAACCAAGCAATATAATACCCCATTCATTCATTACACACATTTTTTAACTACTAAAAGTATGACAAAGATATGCATGAATTCCTCACATTACACAAGTATTACCGTGGTTCACCCCCTCCTGGGCTACATCCACAAAGATTCGGCTCTTGGCTCTCTTATTATGGTAGTTCTCCAATCTCATGCCGTGCGCTTACAACTTTCCTCAAATGGATAAGATCTATATGAGGCAAACTAGATCACACCAAGATCCTTATCCTGCAATATAATCCTCAAGATCTACCTTCTCTCCTCCACTCTAGTTTAACCTCTTTACAAAAGTAGTTCATCTATTAAAAAAATTACATAAAAAACCGAACTCTTGTATGATACCTACATATCTATATTTATATCTATTGGGCTCTTCAACCATTTACACAAAAAACTTATAAAAACCCTAACCCCACTGTCGTTAGGTCTTCCTTCTCTGCATGCGTGCTTTGCTTCCTTCTAGCTGTCGCCTCCTTATTTCATGTGCGCATGCTGTTCTTCTTACTAGTTGTCGCTTTCCTCTTGCATGCTTTTTTTCCCATGATCTTTCTTCCAGCTGTCATTCTTCTTTGTGTATGCTTTATTTCCCACTTCGGCTTGCTGCCAACAGGCCCCCAAAACTGACATGTGACTCATCCCGAGTCACCTAATCTTTCTGAGTTGCGTCGATCTCCTTGGTGATCGTATGAAACTTTTCCCTCAGCTTTGCTGCTTTTATCAGTGCTTGCACAGTCTTCTCCTTAATGGATTCCACTACCTGAACTGCCAGTTCGTCACTCACTAATCCTGCACATTTTGCCTATGTCTGTGCCATATGTGTTCTAGCTGCTTCTACCTATGAGAGTACTTCTGCTACCCATTCTTATAATGGTTCTATTTGATCCTGACGCTCCTGTTTCTGTGTTTGCATAGTGATAAGTTCTACCTGCATTTTCTTCAGCTCTTGTGTCCCCTTGATGCCTTCTAGGATTGGTATGGTATTTTTCCTTTGTTTGAGTTCTTGAATTGTTGCATTGATCCTTTCCTCTTTCTTGTCCCAGCGTTGAACCTATGGATCCTCCTCCATTCTTGTCCAAAGTTGCACTGCTTTCTTGAGCAAGTCAGCTGCCATGCTAACTTGTTTCTCCATCTCCTATAGTTTCACTGTTGCTACCTGCCTCCTTTGCTCCTTTACTGCCGGTGGATTTCTTGGTGACAATTGTTCTCGGAGATCCTTGATCTCCTTCCGGTATCGAGCAATTTCTTGTGCAATCTGGTCGATCTTTTTTGTGGCTGGGAGTTCGTTTCCTCGCGCAATGCTTGGAAGTTTTCCAAAAAATTCTCCCACTCTGTGTTCCAATTCGTTCCTGCATTCTGTGTCCATCTGAGTTTCAGATTTGGCTTGCTCATACTCTTTTTCCAATGCTTCCCGCTGCTTTGTTGCTTTTTATAGCTCGACTAAGTTTTTATGTGCCCGAGACTGCATATCATGGTGGATGCTAACCTTAAATTTGTACAGCACCCTTGATGGCATCCATGTCAAGATGAATTGGATGTGGTCCAAATCCTTTAGTGGTGTCTGTCCCACTATTTCATCCATTCATAGCATGCTTAGTTTTATGTAGAGTGTTGCATGTGCGTGTGGCATTTGGAGGGCTGGGTCTTGTTCTTCTACCTCCACTCTTTCGTTGGTTTGTCTTGTCGACCGCTTTGTGCCTCTATTGCTAATTTCTCTCTGAGCCTTCCAGAGTGTCCCAAGGAGCCGTCCTATTTCTGCCAGCTGTTTTTTCAGTTTATCCCTATTGTGTGTTGCATGATCAAAGTCTTCTGCTAGAAAATCCTGGACCATTCTGGCGATCATTTATCCATCATCCTCCATGATTGTATAGTCCGGTGATTCTCGTTGTGCCTTTGATTTCTTGCGTGCACTTGTTGCTTGTATAGCTGGTCTCTTAGTTCCCCCTGGTTCATATGTGTTGGGATTTGGGGTGGCCTCCTACGCTCCCTTATCTTGATTTGGTTGTTCGTTGGTCTCTTTCTGCCCCTTCAGGGTCCCTATCGACTTTTCCCCTTAGTTTGCCTGAGTTGGCTTGTTTTGGCCTGTCCTTGGTTTCTTGGGCATTGGGATTTATGGAGGCTGTGTTTCCGCCTACGTTGCTTCTCCTTCTGCGGGTCCTTCCAGTACTTCTCGAGGAATGGATGGGATCCTCCATGCATCCGGTCATTCACTGATGACCATGTATCTATCACCTTCTGTGATGTAGTAGCACATCGGTAGCCACTATTTATCTAGATCCTGTCTTGGTTCTATCCACATGGCTTGATGCATAGCCCAAAAGTTAGTGATGTCCCCATATCGTGCGATGACCTCTAGTATTATTCTCCATGATCAGATAATAGCTTCCTATATGTCCCATAGGTATGCTTTGAAGATGATTCCATTTTCCCTCTTATGCTTAGCTTGTGGCCCGGATCTCAATAATAGATATCTTGCTCCCATTGGCTGTGGTCTAGTAGCAAAAACTACATACTCTGGTTCCCACCATCCCATGAAGGCTATGAGGGTGAGAAACCATGAGTAATGGAATTATGTACCGAGGTCCTGTGCATCCTTGCAGTCCACATGGAACAATTTTAATAGAGACGACACCCAGCTCATGAAGGTTCCTTCTGTGCACTAAGCTGCAATTAAGATGACTTCTGCTGGTACTTCGTCTTTGCAACATTTTATTAACAATTTACAGGCTAATATATTTTTTCCCAATTGTGTGACTGCATTGTTGATCCGTTTCATTATAATTCCTCTTGTCCCCTTGGCGGTACCATATTTCTTATTCATTTCCTCTGCTAACACTTTCTCCTTTGATTTGTCGTCCAGAATTAGCGCGGGATCCATACCCCAGCTAGGTAGTCCTGTTATCTGCATGATAAGCTCAACATTTATGGGGACGGGTCTATCCAACCATATATCACCTCCATTATTGACTGCTAATAGCTTCTTAACGCATGTTGCTGTGTACTGACCTCTGCCAAAATGAAAAATTTTCAACAACCCTAAAATTCTTGTTCTGTCTAGTCGAACTACCCACTGATGTGGCTAGCGGATCATTTCTCCAAGTTGGTTTACCACTATGTTCTACATAAACACCCTCGGTGCCAGTTTCGGGTACTTGGTTTCGTCTGATATGTCGTGGTTGGAATAATTGAGCTTCCTGACGTGACTCAGTAGCTACAACTCTACCTGTACTCACTCTGGTATGCGTGGTAGCACAATTTATGCTGCCGGTTTCTTGTGAGGTGAGCTTGGTATCAAAACTCTGTCTTCCTATTGTGGTGGTTGGTACGAAGTTCCAACAACTCCTGGTTGTTTCCCTGTAATCCATTCTGGACAAGCCGAGGTAGTTCCCGTGGTCTCTTTTGTTGGTTGACCTAGGATGGGTACCTACGACTCATCTAGTTTCCCTTCTGATCCTTGATTCTATGCCGTTCCATTACCTTCCATGGCTGGTCAAGTTCTTTCTGATTGCACTTCCTGATGGGTTTTCGTTTCCTCATTCTGAGGTTCCTGCGCCACTACTAGAGTGTCCTCTTTCATGGCCTCTACTTGTGGCTAGTGAATCTCTTCTATTATTGGTGTAGAGTTCACCGATGTTATCTCTAGGGATGGGATCTCATCGATATCGACGATCTCTGGTTGCTGCTGATATTTTTCTTCCAGCGGTCCTCATGACCTAGCTTGAAATCTGGTCGGTCTGAATATCTGGTCTAGTTCGACAAACTTCGATGGTGCCATAGTGGTGAGTGTCAAATGTTGCTTCCATGCTCATGTGTTGTATGGGCTTTTCATGAAGCTTATCAAGGACGCTTCCTCCATGATGCGATTAATGCACCATAACTATGGGGTCAATGTATCTGCGGTAGTTTCATACTTTCCATTACGCTTGATTTGCCGATTCTAGTTGGCATGTTTAATGTGATGTTCCATCGGTCCTTGCTGTGCCTTAATTTCGCTTGGTGTTGTCCTGTCAGCTTGCTTTTGTCGACTTTCCATTTCCCACTCATTTTTCTTTGGCATGTAACCGTTGTTATTGCCTTTACTACAATCATGTTTCGACCATCTTGTGGCTTTTCGTCTCTGGCATGCTTTGCACTTTTCAATTTTTTATTTTTATTTTTTTATTTTATTTTATTTTATTGCACCGTGGGTGGTCGACTGTCCTTATACAGCTTTAGTTGGCTCCCGTTGATCATTCCTCTGAGGCCTGCACCTGCTAAATCTCTTAATTGTATAGTTCCACCATTTTTTACATATTTTACCTCGTATGGTCCTAACCAATTCATTCTCATCTTTCCTGGGTGTTGAAACAATTTGTTGTCATAGAGAAATACTGGATCTCCTTCATTGAAAGTCTTCTTCTTAATGCGTCGATCGTGCCATGCTTTGTCTCTAGCCTTCTGCACTTGTTGATGGAATCCTACCAAGATTTGGTCTTCCTCCATTGCTAACAGTTGGTTCAGTCTTTCCTGTATTGCACCGTGTTCTGTCATTTGTGTGATAGCTACTATGCGTAAGATGGGTACTAAAAATTCTAATGGCACTACCGCTTCTTGGCTGTAGATGAGTTCGAATGGTGTGTGCCCTATCAACTTCTTGAATGTCATCCTATACGCCCATAATAATTCTAGTACTTTTAGGTCCCAATCGTCTCTATTGACGTTACAGATCTTTGTCAGTGCGTTCTCTATAATTTTGTTAAAGGCTTCTACTGTGCCATTCGCTTGTGGATGATACTGTGTGATTTTCTGGTGGTGAACTTCAAATTCTCCGAGCATCACATGGATGGTGTTATTTATGAAATGTGTTCCTTGGTCACTCATCAAAACTCTTGGGCACCCAAACCTAGTAATTACTTGTTCAAATAAGAAGTGTGCAGCTGTCTCTACGCTGCAGTCTTTTACTGGTGCGACTTCTGCCCAGCTTGTTAAGTATTCCGTCATGGTGATGATGTATCTTGCCCCTGTTCTTTTGGCTGGTGGGTTAATTGGTCCTACAAAGTCTATTTCCCATTTATCAAATGCCTGTAATGTCATTTGCGGTCATAACAACATTTTGTCCCTTCTATTGGGTTTACCTACCCTTTAACAAACATCTCATCCCTAACAGTACTCTTTCGAGTCTCTATGAATCGTTGGGCACAATAATCATGTGTAGAGTACCTTCTACATGATCGATTTTCCTGCATAGTGTCCTCCTGCCAATCCCTCATGGGATTCTACTAAAATTGTTGGTCATTCATTTTCTAACACATACCTTCGTAAAATGCTATCTGCACCCATTTTATATAGATGTCCTATGATCAGTTGATAGTCAGTTGCGCGAAATACCAGGTTTTTCTTCTGCGCGGTGGTATATTATTACGACGTAGTACCTGTGCTCAAGTACTTGATGATATCTACAAAGTAGTCATCAATAATATATAATGAGAATAAATGGGCATACAAAAAGTTGTCTTCTAAGTTCGTGGGTTCTTCTCCATTTGTGACCCATGATAGGTGGTTAGGTCCTGCATTTAGTTTTCCTGGTTTAACTATTACTTTGAAGTCGAATTCTTGAAATAACAGTAACCATCGACAGATTCTCTCCCCCAACACTGGCTTGCTGACTAGGTATTTTAAGGTTGAGTGATATGTAAACATCTTAAAATGTTTTCCCAATAGGTAGTGTCTGAACTTATGTAGTGCGTAAACCATAACTAGGCCTTCTCTTTTCGTCGTGTTATAATTTTGTTCTGAGTCTTATAGTTTTCTTCTTGCGAATGCTTATTGGGTGATCCAAGTCTCTTGCTCTTAGTTGCGCTAAGATAGCTCCAAGTGCTATCGCTGATGCATCTACATGCACATGGAATGTCTTTCCCCAGTCTGGAAATACTAATATCGGTGCAATGACCATGTTTTCCTTTAGGGTATCTAGACCATGTTGATACTCATCATTCCATTGGTACTTTGTATCCTTTCTTAGAAGTTTCTCTATTGGTACTGTGATCTGCGCATATCCTTTGATGAACTTCCTATAGTATCCTATGTGTCCTAATTTCATTAGTAGATGATGGACTGTTTTTGGTTCTAGTAAATTAATGATGACTACGATCTTTGTTGGATCGACCAATAACCCTTGTTTGCATACTATATGGCCCAATAGTATCCCAAACGATGTTCCAAATATACATTTATTTATGTTTAGTGATATATGACACTGTCTACATCATTCTAGCATCAAGTGTAAAAATTCCACATGGTTTTTCAATAGACTATAGACTGTCCAGTCATCCATGTATATTTTGAGAAACTGATGGGTGAATTCTTTAAATGATGCAATAACCACTCTAGAGAATATTGCTGATGCATTATTCAGTCCAAATGGAATGACTGTATATTGGTAAGATCCCCATTTCGTTGTGAACATGGTCTTGTATCTGTCCTCTTGTGCTATCTTGATCTGATGGTAGCCTGAGAATCCATCAATGAATGAGTAAGCTTTGTGTCCCCCCACATTCTCTAAATCTTCATCCGTGAAAAGTGTAGGGAATGGGTCATGTAGGCATGCATCATTCAATTTCCTCAAGTCAACACATATCCTAATCCCTCTTCCTTGTTTCTTGTCCTATATGACCATTGGGCTTATCCATTCTGATTCCTCGACTGGTTCGATTATGCCATCTTCGAGCATCCGGTCGATCTCCTCTTTAAATTTCTGTTTATATATGGGGTTTAGTCTATATGGTCACTGTCTAATTGATTTCACTTTAGGTGTGAGAGGTATCTTCATCTCTCCCAGTTCTCCTACTATGCCCTTCGTCTCTATAAATTTTGTGGGAAACAAGTCGCTATACTTGCGTAACAACTCTGTGACTCTTTCTACTGTTGGCTCATCCCAGTAGTCTCCAATGCTAGCCATTTTGGGATGTTTAAATGTTCCTATGTTAACTTTCTTTACCTTGATTGGTGTGGAAATAACTTTGGATTCTATGGGTGGTCCCTTCACATTTCTTTCACCTTCTACTTCTTCAATTTGAATGTCGCACAGGTCATCTTCGACTTCGGCTGGTGATTCCTCCTGTACATGGTAACATGACAGTAGTTCCTTGAATGTATTTTTATTTCGCTGTTGCTCTTCGGTAATAAGTTCTATTTCCGGTTCTTCAATTAATATAACTCCTCTGATCCGTTTCAGGGCTACATATATGTTGGGGTTCTCATGCTCGAATGAGAAAGTGACGAAAAAGTTCTGTTGCAATGTCATCCATGTTGTAGTTCCTTTGTGCAGTTCCTAATCTGTATACCAGTTCACTGGTATTCCCTCTAATGTGTGAATGAAGTGGTGAGGCCATTCCTCTGGTGGTTTCATTTTCCACAGCGTTTCACACTCCTCCTAGTGTTTTTCTAGTGTCCCTAGTCCTTCATATCTCCGCTTGTTGTTTTTTTGTTCTGCACCGAACCTTATGCGCAGTAACTGCTTACATTGGTACCAGTTTGTGATATTTCCTTGTGTGTGCCCCACCATCTTGCGGGTGTGGCCTTTAGTGCTAAGTCCAGTGCTAGTAGCCTTTGGTTCTCTAATAATTCATCTTCATATTGTGTCAAGAATGTTTCCAAATCATTTAGTCCATGGAAACTGGGTGGTTCTTTGATTTCTATACCTATCCACCATACTGCGCGGTCTATTCTTGCACATCTTCTCATGGATACTTCGTGTAGTCTCTGCTGCGAATTTTCTAGCCTGGTGTCTGAATATGTTGTGCATGAAGTAATTCTGTGCTAACTGAGTACCCCGTCTGCAGTTGGGTTTACGTAATCCTCCTCGTGCGCAGTTATTCTATACAATTGGCTGATCTCCTCTAAGTCCAAGCAAGTGGGTTCTATGAACCTTTCCCCTTATGATGGGTCTAGTGGTGCTATGACCTTGTAATCTCCAGATTCAAATGTCATTTTTCTTGTCTTCAAGTTGATTATGGCCTGGTTGTCAAACGCCCAATGAAGGCCGAGTAGTGATGGGTACAGTGTTGTGCCATCTACTATTTCAATGACTTCAAATTCTACCTTAGTGTGCACTCCATCAAGATCTAATGTTACTCCTTTCAGTCTCCCTATTGGTAGGACCCTATGTTGGTTTGCTAGTCTTAATTGGACATTGGAGTATCCTAATGTTGGCTCTCCCATGCATTTCCAGGTTTTCTTGGGTAGCACATTCACTTCAGATAGCAGGTCCAGTATGATGTCTCCCATATTGAAATCCCCAATGTTAGCATTCAGTCTAAATTCCCTACTTGTTCTTCTTCTTGTGTGGAGATGATTGACAATTTTTGATTCTAGCTTTTGTTTCGTCTCACTGCTACATTTCTCTAGGATGTTTTGAAATATTTTCACAGATGAAGGATAACTTAACATTTTTATGCATGATTGCAAAAATTCTTTGATATTACTTACTTTCCCCTTGGGTGGCATTCCATTGGTATGATCCAATGATGGCAACATTTCGTATTCTAGGGCTTCATGGGCTGGTTGTGCAGTGGAATTCGATGTTGTGTCCACCTTCTGAAATTCTTGTCTGGCTTCCTTAAATGTCTCTTTTTCTTTGGGCGCATTGAACTTCTTTCTTGGTTCGGTGTTCTTCTTTATCCATTGGTTATGTGCGGGTTCTTGTCGGACTAGGTCGTTTCCTATCTTTGTTCCTCCATGAGTGACTGTATTGATGTT
Organism: Picea mariana; assembly: GCA_032191745.1. Classification (NCBI taxonomy): domain Eukaryota; kingdom Viridiplantae; phylum Streptophyta; class Pinopsida; order Pinales; family Pinaceae; genus Picea; species Picea mariana. The sequence goes on along the minus strand of JASDQU010506115.1, from coordinate 102,529 downwards.
CCATCCATCCTCCCTTGCTTTGGCTAAAATCCATTGAACATTCTGATTATTCTGGTTCCTCTTTTCCTGGAGGTTTACTAATAGTATTGGACATTCCTCTGTATTGTGATCCAATGCGCGATAGTACATACAATTCGCTGGCGACAGTGGGAATTCCCATGCGTAATGTTCCAGTTGCTGATAGTTGTGACATGTGACTGGTCCTCTGCCATGTTTGAAACCTCCTCTGGCTCATCCTCCTCCTTGATAGCCTGCTCGATCCCCTCTCGGTGTGTTATACTGTGGTTTCTGATTATACCATGCGGTATTATACTGGGGTTGTGTTGGGTTGTACTACGACTGTGTGTTATTGTATGGTTGCTGCGTAGTATTATACTGTTGCTGCACAATGTTGTATGGAGCTGGGGATTGATTGAACTATGGCACTACTTTCGGCTTGTACCCTGTATGCATCTAATGTTCTTTCCAGCATTAGCTCCATAGTTATGCAATCTTTGTCATCATGGCCCACTGACTTAAAAAAGGTTCAATAATAATTCTTTGGAATTGTCTGGTACTTCTGCATCCTCATGCAGTGATAAGGGTCGTGACCCAGTTTCTTGCATATTTCACACCATAATCCTCCCTGTGGTAGAGGTTTTGGCATGCTTGTTTCCATATATTGCATGAATTTTGGATATTCAGTCTTGTGGTGTCCTTCTGTCCTGCATGTGGTGCACCAAATGATTTCTCATTTTTCCTTGTTATTATTCTGGTTCAAATGAAACATTAGGTTCTTCAAATCCTCCTTCAATTCTTCAATAGTTGGGTCCATCTACTGGTACTGGTTCTCTTTCAACTGCAAGGCTTCCTGTAGATCCTTGACCTGTGTTTGAAACTTCTACTGTTGTAAGGGATATTTTAGGTGTGGGAGTAGTGAGTTGACAAATAGGTGCCAGTGCTGCATCTCGATCATAAGGTATTTTAACTTCCCCTTCAGTCACTTAAGTCTTTGGTTAATCTCCCATACAAACTCTCTTGGTATCTGTCTTATCTTGATCTTCTCATTCATGTACTTATCCTCTGAGATCAGCTTCTGGAACTTGTTAATCAGTAGATTCTTAATTTCTGCCAGTGTCCTCATCGTCCCAGGGGCACTGTTCATGTCTAGAATCATGTACCATTCTAATGCGTGGTCTCTTAGCGTGATCGCTAGTTGCGCAAGTTTGGTATCTTCATCAGTGATCTATTTTTCCTCCCAAATATTTGCACAAATTAACAAATGCTTCTCAGGGTATTCTTCTTTTTCTCCTTGAAATTCTGGTAATCTGATAGTGGGGTCATGTCCTGCCATTCTAAATACTGAACTGCTACCTCCACCATGTGGTATATATACTTGACTAGTACTACCATACTTGAATACCTATTCCTCAATATTTTCCAAGCCCTCCCTCATGGCTATGACTCTCTTCTTGGTATTCACCTTGTATTGGTAGGGTACTCCTCTATGCGTCGTTCTTGATGACGCCAAGATCCACTTAATATGGTCATTATCCATCAAGATCAGGTCCAAGAATTCCTCCTCCTTCTTTCCTTTATCCTCACCTTTGTCCATCTATCCTCTCTCTGTCAGTGCTTCCCCCCTTCCCCCATGCAAACAGGTAAGTATAGCTCTCTGATTCCATTGTCATTACCCCTTTGTTATATAACAGTATTTTAATAGAAGTATATAGTGATCGAATGTACCTTCCATGGGGTCTGTGTAGAAATTCTTGGTCTGCTGCACTATGTGACTTCACTGTGTCGACTGTAAACTCTGTGATGAAGCCTGCCACAATACTGTCAAGCCAAAAGTCGAATGCGCAGGTGAATTTTGTTTTCACCTACTGTAACTTCTCAACCTATACTGGGGTCCAATCTAGCTGTCGGATCCGGTTCGTCGCGTGGTTATCTTTCAACCTTAGTATCCACTCCTACAGTAGGTGGGGAAAATCACAGAAAAAGACTTCTTGTAAATCCGTAAACATGTATTTATACAAATATTTGCGAGGTGTGATTCTAGGGTTTCTCTTGTCTTTCTGGGCAAACTCTATCTCTTTAGTTCTCAATCAACCTTTGATTTTTTCTTTCGTGGAGTTCTATAGGCTCAACGGTCTTCTGGTTTCACTCATTCTTTTCTCATGCATTCTATCTCATATACTCAGTCCTCTCTTGTTCCTCTTAACACAACAACAAAACCATTTGTTGGCTCACATGAACTACTCTTCCCTACTACCTGTGTTGTTGACCCAGGGTTCATATCCTTAAATGTACCAACAAATCCTAAAACTATCGGCCCTTCTAGTAAACCATAAGGAAACATAGTACACAGAATGCACTACCCAGTCTCACCCGAGATAGATTTAAATGGATGGCTGTAAGACTCAGGTGTTTACAGCCTAGGATTGAGTATGAGATATGGGATCTGTATGCTGAGCCATTTATTCTAACTTGTGTTACAAACTACTGTTATTCTCTTTTATATTTTAACCTTCATGGCCTCTTTTCTTGATATCCCAACAAAAATTAACCAAGAAATATAATAACTCATTCATTCATTACACACAATGTTTAACTACTAAAAGTATGACAAAGATATGCATGCATTCATCACATTGCATAGATATTACCATGGTTCACCCCCTCCTGGGCTACGCCCACAAAGATTTGGCTCTTGGCTCTCTTATTATGGTAGTTTTTGCAATATCACACCGTGCACTTACAACTTTCCTCAGATGGGTAAGATCTATATGAGGTGAACTAGATCGCACTAGGATCCTTGACCTACGATCTAATCCTCAAGATCTATCTTCTCTCCTCCACTCTAGTTTAACCGCTTTACAAAAGTAGTTCATCTATTAAAAACATTACATAAAAAACCAAACTCTTGTATGATACCTGCGTATCTATATTTATATCTATCGGGCTCTTCAACCATTTACAGAACAACCTTATAACAACCCTAACCCTACTGTCATTAGGTCTTCCTTCTTTGCATGCATACTTTGCTTCCTTCCAGTTGTAGCCTCCTTCTTGCATGCACGTGTGCTGTGCTTCTTACCAGTTGTCTCTTTCCTCTTGCACACTTTCTTTCCCACTATTTCTCTTCCAACTATCATTCTTCTTTGTGCATGCTTTCTTTCCCACTTCGGCTTGCTACCAACAACTACCCTTCATAGAAACTCATGATAAAGGCTTAAAACTCAAAAACTTTGATATAAAACTCCCAGAATTTTGTGAAATTTTCAATGAGAAGGAGAGAAAGACAAATATATTAGAAACAAATGATAAAAATGATCTAAAGGTGGGAAAAATGCAGAGACAATCCAAGGAAATACAATTCAATGTCCTTCCCTAGTGGAGTCACCAATTTCTATTATGGAATAATTCCCCTGTAGATAGGTGAATATCCTCTTGGATTATATACCCCTAATACCAAGACAGAAACATACAAATGGACACTAATATCCCTTTGAAATAAATTACCTAATCAGAAAGAGAAATATAAGGAAGAACGTGTGATGCACCTTATTCCATGATTCCTCCTCACTTCCTCCAATATGAGCTTGATCTCCAAACTCTTTAGCACCACTTGATACTTGCAATGCAATGTACAAAAAAAATACAAATAACTCCTACTCTACTCTACAAGATTAGAATAATCAAATTCGTCTATCAAGATCGACAATCATATACAACAATACACAATCTTGAAGGAAATAGGCTAAGTAGTATTGATCAGAACTTTAAAGAGATACTTACAATCATGGATGGTGTTGCAACAACTTCCCCAAGTCCTCCTTGTCCAACCCTTTCATGATGATCCCAAGATTATAAGTTTGATATCCAAAAGCTTCCTCCTCTTCTCCATGGAAAGCCCTCATTATATAGGATTTGGAGCTTAACCACTATGGAGAAGATCACTCATAAGATCCACTAAAAATGGATCTCCAAGATTTTTAGGGAGAAAATATCTCTTCAAGGATTTTAGGGAGAAAATGTCTCTCAAGGATTTTAAGGAGGAAATATTTCAACCATCAATGATATTCTCAACCTCTCCTTAAAAATAGGAAACCAAATGTGAGGTGGATTCTCACACTAAATTAATTTTTTTTTTATGAATATTAATAATTAGTTCATGTGCACATAGTATTTTGACCTTCATATAATATATTTCTCATCCACATTGACTAGGGACTGTGGAAATTGTTCTTTTACGGTGTTAGTGTATGTGACACTTTCATGACACTTGCAACACTTAGGGTGAGGTGCTTAAGTGTGGAATTTTGGTGTGTAACACCTGTAATGCAAACGTCGGATGTACATAGTGTGTAATCGACAAATCCCAAGGGTAACTACCAAACTGAGGGAAAGAGGAAATCTAAGAACAAGAAGGGTAAGGGGGATACAAAGTCTGCGAATAATGTTGGCGAGGGAAAAAATGAAAAGATAAAGGTGAAGTTTCTATATAAGATTTGCACAAATGACCACTTGACTCACCAATGCCCTTTGATTGAGGAAGCCCAAAATTTATTGGCATAACAACATCCCGTCATGATAACCAACCCTTTTGTGCAAGGGAAAATTTTTACTCAAGCTTCTTCATCCACCAATGAACTTGTGGGAAATCATGGAGCCCCCATGCCTAATGCTAACAACGGAGCCACACATATTTATATGATGAAAGTTGAATCTAATTTTTGGCACAGGGGCAGACCTAGGGTTTAACACTTCAACAACGTACCAACAAAACCCTAACTACCAGACCTTTCGGAAACACCTGCGAAGAAGATGAAGTCTCACCCGAGGTAGAGGTAGGGGTGGTTGCAGGACTCTAGTGTTTGCATACTTAGATGGGACACAGATCTGTGATTACAATACTCTAACAAAGCACTTATCAATTGTCATTCATTAGTACTTAACCCTTGTCTACAACACAAATAATCCCTAATTACAACACAACACAGTATTCAACAAGATTCAACACATCCAAGAACTAAGTACATCAACGTAGATCAAATCTAGCATCTCATTCACATCATTAGGCACTAAGCTATCATATTCATCTAAGAATACATCATTACAATAAGAATTAATCATATGAACCATAAAACAACCATAATGCACAACGCAACCATAACACATGATATACATGGTTCATCCCCAACTTGGGGCTACATCCACCAACTCTTCATATTCTTTATTATCTTCTATCAATTATCTACATGCACAGAGCCACAAGGTCCTACTCCGCATAGGACAGGATATCTGCGTGCACCTCACCAGATCCTCCTTCCTCGAGCTAGGTTACAACACAAATCCTTTACACACTCACTTGCACTTAGCCTTGCAAGCCTCACATAGTATGCACAAAGCATTTACAACTATCACTTAGCACATTGGCCATCACTTTCCCTTTTTCACTTAGCATCACACACACACCTTACTTACATCGCCTAGCTTTCTATTTATACATTACAAAATGGGCCTAAACATGGGTAAACCCATGGGCCGACAACCCCATACCCATTATATAATCCCAAAACCCAAAAATCCCTAAACAAGGGGCTGAGATCCTGCGATCTCCGCTTCGACTTGCACTCCTCCTTCGACAGCCTGTCGAAGTCCAAAAATAGGTCAAACTTGACCAAGGATCTCCAAAAATTGGTCAAGGGCCAAGAGGCCCCCAACACTCACTTGTGACGCATCCCGAGTCTCTTTTATCTAGGAAAATTCACCTCAAAAGCCTCGAGCCTAGCTCGAGTTTCTTCGACTTGATACTTTGCCAAGGCCTCCTGCTCAATGAATTCTTAAATAACTACTGTTATCAGATAAATCGGTAGGTGCGTACACTAACAGATCTCCCTAGATCCACCTGGATATAGAAAAAAACAGGATGAGACATGACTCTTTCCCTAAGTTGCAATCATTGAATCTACTACTAAGAAGGAATGAGTAACATACCTTTATATTGCTTCCTTAGGTCTCTGTTGTTCCCGCTTTCTCCAGTGCTCTGGTGAAATCAGGTCCAAGACAACACAAGCCAACCAAAGTGAAGGTAGCAAATTATATTCAATGTCAACCTATTCATATGATCAAGGAGTTATGTAATAAAATAAGAGCAATTTTATGGGAAAGGGACATGCTGCTGTATTATATTAAATGAAAGTAGAAGATACAACCGAATCACCTTGATGTTGTAAGCTTCCTTTCAGTGACCCTTGGTTCCAACACACACACTTGCTCTACATTTGCATGAAGAAGATCCATTGCAACTTGATAGACCAAATAGAGTCTTCAAGCTTCTATCCAAGCAGAGTTCTTCACACAATTATTTCACCAATTCTTCATTCAATCTTGCTTAACCTTTTCCATGAGAAACCTTTCAATATATAGGAGAAGGAGGGATGGTTACATGGATGAGGATGATCCCACT